>JAXGGA010015960.1:0-22500 GCA_038373865.1 Uloborus plumipes
TTGTTATTAAATTTTAGTTTTTAACTTTTTGCTATGAAACTGTTAAGTTGGATGTAAGAGAACAAGGATTGGTAATAAACCCTGGGCTGGGGATATGTTACACTCTTACGACACATACTGTGTCATATCGGAACGGCCAGATACGGTCCAGACAGTTCGTTTTTCTCAGTGTAGTCAAATATCAACCATACATTACATTTTGTTATTATATTTTAGTTTTTAACTTTTTGCTATGAAACTGTTAACTTGGACGTAAGAGAACAAGGACTGGTAATAAACCCTGGGCTGAGGATATGTTACTTTCTTACGACCCATACTCTGTCATATCGGAAGGGCCAGATACGGTCCAAACAGTTCCTTTTTCTCAGTGTAGTCAAATGTCAACCATACATTACATTTTGTTATTATATTTTAGTTTTTAACTTTTTGCTATGAAACTGTTAACTTGGACGTAAGAGAACAAGGACTGGTAATAAACCCTGGGCTGGGGATATGTTACACTTTGTTTTAAAAAAGGTTTGACTGACGGTTGTAAAAGGCTAAAAACCATTACTCTTTCATCCTTTTATAAGATATACTTCAATTAAAAATATAGAGAAAAGTAACCTACAGTAATATTGAAGGTTTTTGGCAGTTTTAGGTACACTTGAAATCTGCATAGCACAAATAAATATAAATAAAGAATATTTTCTGCTGAATAATACTTTTAATGAGTTAAAAGGTATGAAAGGATCAGTCAAAACCAAAAAAAACTTTTTACTCAGTTTGATCTCTTTTAAAGTAAAAATGAAAGGTATGGACACTAGTAAACCCACTATAAAGAGTCATGAGAAAAGACAGAAAACTGCTTATTCAGAATATGGACAGTGGGAAATATCACGTACCTCATGTTCAAAATTGGGCAAAACAATAACTTTAGATATGTATTTAAATTATTAATGCAATTTATAGGAAAATATATTCAAATTTATAAAATAGTTTTTATTGCGACTTAAAATAAGAAAGTCACGTTGCCGGAAATTGTCAATTGCATCATTTCTTTTCCAAATTAATCCATTAATGCCTAACATTTTTTTTCCAAAGATATTTTGTATACTGGTTACAAATAGTGTTTAATGGACAAGAGAAATAATTACAAAAATATCATGTAAAAAATAATTTTTTTATTAAAAAAAGAAAAATCGTCCTTAAAAGTTACGATAGACCCCAGAGGGTACATACTTTTTTTACTAAAATTTTTTTCTGCCTACGATATAATATTTAAAAAGACATTTTATAAGAAGAAATAAAATCAGCAATTAACATAAACTGGGAAGCTGGGAATAACTTGAAAACTTAGCTTTTTTTCTTGAGATTGTGAACGATGTCATTTTTGATAAAGATCATATTAAAACTGCTACAGAACACACTTTACAATGGTTATGTGCTGCAATCTGTTAATAACGAATTGAAACAATACCAAGGTACTAATTGAACACTATTATTTGGTTGAAATGTTCATTTTGAGGAAATTCAGACCCTTTTTTGGACCGTCCCTAAAAAGGAAAGCTAGGCATTAATGGCTTAAAAATTTGATTTTGAATAATTGCATTACCTATACGTTAGATACAATCCAAACGACGACCCCATCATAGAAGTAGTACCCACAGCAGACCTCGGTGGTAAGTACACAGACAACGTCACATTATTCCCAGTGGAGTAAAAAGACACCCCAAGATTCGAAGATATCAAACTGCCGCAGAACAGGCCGAAGTCTGGCTCCAAATTGAACGGTCAAGTCGTACAGGTGGACAGCTGTCTTGTCGGTCGGGCTCTTTGAAGGCCGAGATGAGTTGAGAGAAACCACGTGTCTGCTGACTCCTGAGGGTGGATGCCGGTTTTCTTGATCCGTCGTCTGCGAGAAAGAAGTCTTCGTGCGATTCGGAGAGGCGGAGGTAGCCCCTCTGGCATTCCAGTTTGTCCTCGCTGCCATTCCTGTAACGGAAATAAGTTATATACAGTGAACTGTCACTTATACGTCGCCTCATTTATGCGCCTTTTTCACTTATACGACGATTTTAAAAGGTCCCATCACTTTCCATAGCAAAACAATGATAGTATCATTCGTTTATGAGTCGCTCTAAAGATAAAACTTTCACTTATGCGCCGAATTTTCCCTAAAATGTAAAAAAAAATTATTGATTTTCTTTAAAAAATAAGCATTTTTCTTCACTTTCCTCTTGAATCTTTCGCCTTTATTCAAGGCCGTAGCCAGCCGGGGGGGGGTCAGGGGGTCAGAACCCCCCCCCGAAATTTTCAAACCTCAAAAGTTTTTAAAAAGTATTCAACTAAAAAAGAAGAAGAAAAAAAAAGAAAATTTCAAGGTTTGATGGTCGGAGGTCCCCCCCCCCCCGAAGTTGTGACGGGTCTGAGGTTTTTGATGATATAAAGAAAAATTAGAATAATAAAAATAAAAAAAATCCTTTGAATAAACTTGAATAGAGGTCATTCCATGTCAAGTGTACGAGGCGTCCCCACTCGACCCCCTCCGATTTTGATGAAATTTTTTTTGGATGTATGTATAAGACTTGCATGAAACCATACCAAATTATAGCTCCATAAGCCTTATGGTTCAGCCAGTAAAAATTATTTTAGAAAGGCCTCTTTTTCGTGTCTTGAAAGAACTGTCCAAATCGTCAAGTTTGTGCTTTTATTGCTCGCGACCTAAGACGATTATCAGACTCAAATTTGGTGATTCTGATCACTGTTTAGGGTAGAATAGCCTACTTGTGTAACAGAAGCTCCATGCACTGTAGATTTTTTGCAATTTGCTGCCAAAGTTGGTAAAAAATCGTATTTTGGCAAATTTTGACCATACCTTATCAGCTTGTATCTGCTGAGAGAATGACTTTCTGAAGCTAATTCTTTCCTCGTTTGTAGCCTGATAGTTCGTCCGAAAGGTGTGCTAGTGGCATCTCGATAGCTCAAATAATTGCTGAATTATGCGAGTTGAAATTCCAGTCAAATTTCTTTTTTCTCAATTTTGTATCAATTTCAAAGGGCAATATCTCGCAAGGGTCATCTTAAATTTCAATTTTCTTTACATCATTGGAAAGAACACACTTTTCTTAACTAAAAAACGTTATTTTTATTTTTGAGACAAACCAGTTTCAAGGGGATATTGCAGATCAAAAATGTGTACGTCATTCAACGTGAAATCAAAGAAAAAAAGACATAGACCTCAAAAGTTGATGTCAATTTGTTCTATTATTATTTGCAGGAGCTATTGTACTTATGTTCTGATGAAAAAACCCTTTTTTAGATATTTTTGAACTTAAGTGTTTGAGTGCGCATTCATAAAAACTCAAGAAAAAGCAAAAAAAAAAAAGTTTCGTTTTTAACAAAAATAATTATCTTCTTATCGCTGCTATAAGAGCTTGAGTCTCTCTATGTGTTATTTTTAAGCTCTTGAAACAGAATTTCGGATGATATGTCACTTGGCAAGGTTATAGGTCATTAATGTTTCAAGGTCATAAAAAGCATTTTCCCATTTTTCATCATTTTTGTTTATGGGCAAATTGCAATCACAGGCTGAAAGACACATCCTCGGCAGTATAAAGAATGGATTTTCAATTACTACTTATCATATGTTCAATTACTATTGTTATCATTTATTTACACGGTGGAAATAATTGCAATATTCAACTCGATCGAAAACTTTCGTTATCGCTTTTTAGAAAAATAGCTCTGCAGTCCTATTATACATATTTTTTATCACGTACACACCATATTAACTGTTTAATTTATTATTTATCTCTTTTATTAATTGTTTTTATTTTTATTTTTTTTTGAAAAAGGAAACAATGCTTTTTATGAATTTAAAATATTAATGACACCTTGCCAAGTGACATATTATCCAAAATTCTGTTTCAAGAGCTTAAAAATAATACATTGGAAAAGACTCAGGCTCTTATAGCAGCGATAAGAAGATAATTATTTCTGTTAAAAACGAAACTTTATTTTTTTCCATTTTTTGAGTTTTTACGGATGCGCACACAAAAACTAAAGTTCGAAAATATCTAAAAAAGGTTTTTTTTTATCAGAACATAAAAACAATAGCTCCTGTAAATTTTAATAGAACAAATTGACATCAACTTTTGAGGTCAATGTCTTTTTTTCTTTAATTTCACGTTGAATGACGTACACATTTTTGATCTGCAATATCCCCTTGAAACTGGTTTGTCTCAAAATAAAAATAACGTTTTTTAGTTAAGAAAAGTGTGTTCTTTCCAATGATGTAAAGAAAATTGAAATTCAAGATGACCCTTGCGAGATATTGCCCTTTGAAATTGAGACAAAATTGAGAAAAAAGAAATTTGACTGGAATTTCAACTCGCATAATTTAGCAATTATTTGAGCTATCGAGATGCCACTTGCACACCTTTCGGACGAACTATCATGTTACAAACGAGGAAAGAATTAGCTTCAAAAAGTCATTCTCTCAGCAGATACAAGCTGATAACGTGTGGTCAAATTTGCCAAAATACGATTTTTTACCAACTTTGGCAGCAAACTGCAAAAAATCTACAGTGCGCGGAGCTTCTGTTACACAAGTAGGCTATTCTACCATAAACAGTGATCAGAATCACCAAATTTGAGCCTGATAATCGTCTTAGATCGCGAGCAATAAAAGCACAAACTTGACGATTTGGTGATTTTTTTTCAAGACACGAAAAAGAGGCCTTTCTAAAATAATTTTTATTGTCTAAACCATATGGCTTATAGAGCTATAATTTGGTATGGTTTCATGCAAGTTTTATATGTACATCCAAAAAAATTTTCATTAAAATCGGAGGGGGTCGAGTGGGAATTTTCTCGAAGTTTGGGACACTTGACATGGAATAACCCATAGTTCTGCGCACTATTTCGCCAAAGGAGTTTTTTATCTTTTCAACTTAAAACTTAAATTATTCCGTCTCTCCTGCTGGTCTATAATCTTTAACGGGATAACAAAATTTATGGCACTTGTCGTTGAGATTTATTTATCATGGAAAGAGACAGAAGATCCTCTCCTGTACGCCACAAAACAAGTGTGGTCCCCTTTTGGGCTTACTGCGAACAAATTAGCAAAAAGTATAAGATTTTTTAAAAACTTCTATCTCTTAACACATTGATCACAGTAAAAACAGATACAGATGTTTAAATCAGTTATTGTTATTATCAATGGAGAGGTGATGAGTTAACGAAAATGCATTCTTTGTTTTCTGGGTGCGAAGTGTTTTGTACTATATTTCTCGACCCCTATAGCACATAGCAATTTATCGTCGCACTCCTTTATGTTCCTTCCTTCGGTCCCACGGATCCCACGTCACCAAGTCGCAGAGAAGGTCACCAAGTCGCAGAGTTTCTTTAATTATCTTTTCTTCAATTTTTCAAACATGATGTCGTCATAAATTCTGATAAATTTATTTGAAAAATAATGCAGGAGAGGAGAAAGACTCCTTTCCTTCTTCCAAAAGCCTATTGATTAACATCTTGTCCATTACCTCAACTTCGCTCTCCTTCCTGTTAGTCCAACATACTCCCAATCATAGGTGGCTGGTGCACCAAGAAATTGGGGGATCAAAAGAAGTTTGTGAGGAGCTTAGGGCGGCACCCTAAAGTTGTTTTTTTTTCTGTAAAATTTGCCTATATTATTGGATTTTAACAAATGACCTCCAAAAACTTTAATACAGTCTGAAATGCAGGATGGATTTTACTGTAGATATCCCCTTTGCAATTCAAAGTTCCTTTCTTGTGAAATAAGATGAGGAAAAAAAAACATTTTTGTGTTATTTTCAGTTTTTAATTTTCATGAAATAAATCAATCCACCCAGTAAATAACCGACCGTTAATTTTTCGCTCTAAAAAGTGAAGGGCAGGGCCCCTTTACTTTCGGAAGTGAAGGGGAGCAGGTGCCCCCTTGCCCCCCCCCCCCTCCGTACAAACAGCCTTTGCTCCCATTGCGTCATAAAAGTTGCATTGTTTACTTTTTTTCAAACAAACTTTCTTCACTTCGAACCCCCCCCCGAAAAAAAATCCTGGCTACGGCCTTGCCTTTATTGCTCACGGAAGGCATTTTATTCACATGAACTAGAGTTTGGAGAGGGACAATTGTGGGTGATTCTCCAAAAACCTGGCATTTTCGACTCACAAACTCTATAAAAATAAAACTGCTTAAAAAAATCTAAAAAAATCATACTTACTCTTTGTTAGGAGCTTATTAAGAGAAAAATAGAGGGAACTCACTTTAAGTATGTTACACCCCAAAAAAAGGGGGGTCATTTTTTTCAAATCGAGAGAGTGACAAGAAGCACTAAGCGAGCAAACAAATGAATTTTATCAAGGGTTATCAGAAATTTTACAACAATAACAAAGAAATAACTTCAACATGAATGAAAAACTATGTTTATTGTTGACAAACAAAACTAATTTACAACCTCCTTAAATGAACACTGTTTTAAGAGATGCAGCATCCGACAAATTTAATATTTATATGAAGAAAGAGATTTACAATCATAAAATAAAGTTCAAATTTTTCTAAATGAATACTTTTTTAATAAATGAGACTCCTTTTTAATATTTTTAACTAATGTTTGGTAAATAAATCCATCGAATGTTTTACCAGTGCTTTAAAAGTAATGCTAGAGTGACATTTTTTTTGCGCCAGGAGAGGGACATTTTTATAAAAAAAAAGGCTGATATTTCTACCCGGAATTATATAGAAGGTAAATAATGGTATTTTTCTCTTTTATCCTCTTAACTCAATTACACACTGCTGGCAGAATTATTATTTTTATTTTATTTAGAACAGAAATGTTGGCCAGGAGAGGGACATCGAAAATGTTACATACCTCATTTTGAACTAAGGAATAATAATACGAACAGCAGACACATTCTATAGGCAAAATACTCTATGAGTCCAAAGAAGTGATGAGAATAAATAGTGTTATAGTACTGCAGATTCAAAATCCTTCTTTTTGCCATTAATTATTGAACCAATTTGTAGGCCAGGAGAGGGACATGCAATCTGGGGACAAACTTCAAAATGATCTACCTGATTATATAATCATTTAAATAAGTTAAAACGACACTATATTATACTCATAACTATACATAATTTAATACTACAAGTGGAATTTGTGCAATGTTCACGTAAAATTTTAAAGTAATTTATTTAAATTTTAGAAACAGGTTGGAACACGCAAAAAAGGTGACTTTTTGGCTATTCAAAAATTTTTGTAGAAAAAAATAAATGAAAAATTGCTTTAATATGAATTGAATAGCATCAGAATAAGTATTTCTAACAATTAAAAAAACAAAAAAACTTTCTAGGTCAAATAATTTTTGTGCTGTCGTACGGGGACATCATATTGCTCGGATTTTGGAGAATCACCCTTATATGTTATGCATAGTTTTAAACTGAACAGTTTGTAATTAGGTATGCTACAATTTTTGTTTTCTCTTTATCATTGTAGTTACTTTATAGTATTTGGCAAACCGTGGTAATATGTCCCTTTTCTACAGAAACATTCTTATTCATTCTCTCATTAGAAACTCTGTTGTGTTTTAAACCTTAAAATAGGCTTGTTCACTTATACGTCTCTCTCACTTATACGCCTTTTTCTGCTGGTCCTTTGGGTCGGCGTATAAGTGAGAATTCACTGTATATATATTTTTGTTTGAGTGCAATATTTTCCGTAATTTTATATCTTTAAACGAGCAATTCTTGTGTATATTTCGAATCTCAAAAACGGCTTTGCCGATTTTGTAAAATTTTGTACTTAGATAAAGTTTTGGTTTTTGAATTCATCCACATCGGCGTTTTTTCTGTAAAAACGTAAGATTTCACAAAACCCCCCGTTATGTGTGCCTTCATTAAAAGTTTGAAAAACTTTCTGCTCACCATTTTCTTTATGATTACTATCATTGTTACTGTTCCATAGCAACCACGTTTTATTATAGCAATGGGTTTCATATTTAATCACACCAGCCGTTACCATCGAAACTCAAAATCGGAGTTTCGATGGTAACGCATCAGCGTAAATTTAAATTTTTATGGTATTTGGCAAATGAGTTTTGGCAACACGTTAGAATTGTTATTGTTTTTAAACAGATCGATCAAAATAAAGTTATTGTGGTGTGATTTTACAGTGTGCATCGTTTAAATAAGGTTGTGTTTTTTAAACTAAATTACGGCTGTTTTAAATGCATAATTGCAACCAACGGTTTAAAAATGCTTTTCAAGTTCATCTAAATGAGTACTTCAAACATCTAAATGAGTATTTTAGAAAAAACACGATTTCACAAACCTCCTTTTTTTTAACCGAAGCGAGGCTAGGTCGACATGTACTACTGTCTATTCGTGAAATCGCGCCTATACTAAAATGCAACGTTTCTTGACAAAAACATCGTGACGTCAGCGTGACGTTTGCGTGACGTTAGCCTATGAAAAACGAGCTAGATAAAACGTCACAGCCTACTTGGCGAATAAGAGGAGATCGCTGACTGCTTGTGAGCTCTTTTTGGCTCCGCCCGTAGTGACGTCAGTGCCACGTTAAGTTGCATTTTAGTATAGCACTCGCGAACCATTCCACTTAAAAAAGGGGTGATGAGTTGTGAGTGGGAAGTTTCAGAAGTTTTCAATTTAAAACTTGCATTTGCTATTCTTTTGACACATTCAACTTGATTACGTATTTGAAATTAGCATCGTTCCACGTTGTTTGATACGGCTCAAAATACTTTTTATTATTCTTCCCCTTATTGTTATCTTACATAACACCCCTATTTTGGTTAGATCAGAGAAGACCTGACGCATGCGTAAATAAGCAGAAGGTTTCACCTAAGAAAATCAGACAGTACTTCATCAAACTTCGAAAGTATGGTATCAGTGTATTTTTTCACAGCTTACGGAGAAAAATTATAACTCCCAACCCAAAAATTAACGAGTTTATTGAAGTACTTTGTGTAGTAAGAAGGTTCAATGAAGCAAGAGGAATTAAATTAAAATACTTGTTTCAGTTACAACGAATAAAAATCTACCTCCCCTTCCGTTCTAAAGGGGGAAGCACATAGTTTCCTTAAAATACGACGGTTGTTTTTCTTTTCAACCTCTGATAGGCTATAAAAAATAACGGATAAAGATTTAAAAAAAAATGTTTATTGTCAAAAGTAATGTACAATGCTGGTTTCTTTTTTACATTATCACCTTGACGATTGGAGCACTTCTTATACCTGTGAACAAGGTTTATAATAGCGTCCTCGTAAAACATTTCCGCCAATGACTGGAAATAAGTTGTGACGGTGTCTTTGAGTTCCCCGCAACTTTGGAAGCTCGATGCCTTTCCAGGCCCCTAAGAGGGAGTCTCCAAGCCCCTGCTTCAGTTCAGGGAACAGATGGAAGTCACTTGGCGCTCGGTCAGGATTAAATGGTGGATGTTCAAAATTGTCCCATTGAAATTGCGGAAGGAGCCTTTTGGTTTCATGAGCGCTTTGAAGACGGGCATTGCCATGGATCAGGACAATTCCAGAATCAGCACGGCTCTTCGTTTGTTTTGAATAACTTCGCTGTAAGCGTCGTAAGACTTCGCAATAAGAATCTGCTGTTATTCGGAAAACACTTCGTAATTCACACTTGGCGGTAGAATCAACAGTGACAGCCTTGTTTATGTAACAGCAGTTAAACAGAAAATTGGCGTGTTGGACTCGTCAGTGACAGATTGTGCAGGCAACCGCCTACTACCCACAACAGCTAACTTCTGCATGCCTGGCTTTCATGCTGTGGGATCGGAGGTTGAAAAAAAAAAAAAAAAAAAAAAAAACAACCCTCGTACATACTTCAGTTGACTGTCGATCGGCTGAAAACCGCTTCTATATTTTTCCTATAAAAGAATCGATGATTGTGGCTGTGACGTAGAAGCCTTGTTTTTTAACACTTTCCGGTCTAAGCCTGAGCTCAGCTCGGGATGCCGTTTTTGTTGAAGATGACTAAGCCCGAGCTCAGCTCGGCGTGAATTGTGAGCTACTGTTGCTCTGAAAATACGGATTTTTTTCGTTTCAATCTTTTTTAGATATTATCTATGGACCTTTTACTTTTTTAAAAAATATATAGATGGCACCACCAATCAGAATTAACTGCAGAAGACGCTAGGCTTATACGAGTTAGTGCAAGCGTGCGACAGTGCAAATCCGTGTTTTGAAATGTACCACACCAAAGCAAATTTTGCAAAATAATGTGTATTTAAAAATTAAATCGTTTTTTAAATATTTGTTCAAGATTTGGGTAAGTTTTTAATTAAATTTGCATATTTTCATGGTCAAAAATGATATTTTCCTATGCGGAATTTTTTTTTTCAAGTTCCAAACATGCATTTTTCGACAATTTCTTACTAAATATCAATTGTTGTTTCACTTAAATAGGTCTTTCATCATGAAAGAAAACATTTTGAAGTATTTAATAAAATTAAAATTACCAACATTAACTTTTTCCAAGTATTTTTTAAAAAATCACGAAAAGCAACAAAAACCCCCCAGTCTGGAGGGAGCTGCGCGGTCGAAAAGGCTCAGACCTGAGAGTGTTAAGTCGGAGGACGTGCGCTCGATTCCCACCGTCGCCGTGGGTGTTATGTCGTTCCCGAATTTCACTTCCGGATACCAGTGTGAAATTTGGTACAGAGCTTAGGTACATATATAAGAACAAAAAACCGCCGGAGACACTTGATCAGGGGTCATGAACTCCCGTGATGACGTCATCAAGATGGCCGCTTTTACAGGTAAATACGTTCGTTTAATTGCTTAAAACTCCATCATAGATTAAAATATTGCAAAACTCAAATGTATCATCTGAAAGCTCTTTAAAAGAGCTATTTAGAAATATTTAATTTTTCTTCTGAGGTCAAGGGCCACCTGTAATGACGTCATCAAAATGGCCGCTTTTACAGGTAAATACGTTGTTTAACTCCCCTAAAACTCCATCATAGATTTAAATATTTCAAAACTCAACTATATCATCTGAAAGCGCTTTAAAAGATCTATTTAGAAAGATTTAATTTTTCTTTTGAGGTCAAGGGCTCACCTGTGATGACGTCATCAAAATGGCCGCTTTTACAAGTAAATACGTTCGTTAACTGCTTAAAACTCCATCATAGATTCAAATATTGCAAAACTCAAACATATCATCTGAAAGCTCTTTAAAAGAGCTATTTAGAAAGATTTAATTGTCTTTTGAGGTCAAGGTCCACCTGTACTGACGCATAAAAATAGCCGCTTTTACAGTTTAAACTACGTTTTTAATCCCCTAAAACCATATAATTCAAATATTGCAAAATCAAATATATACTAAAAGCTCTTGAAAAGAACTATCAGAAAGATGAATGTTTCAAACAAGGTCAAGTGCCACCTGTGATGAGTCATTGAGGCATTTTGATGACGTCATTACAGTGGACTCAATCAGAAGAAATATAAATCTTCTAAATAGCTCTTTAAAGAGCTTTCAGATGCTATATTTGATTGCAAATTTCAATCTATGATGGAGTTTAGCAGTTAACGAACGTATTTACCTGTAAAAGCGGCATTTTGATGCGTCATCAGGAATGACCTTGATCTCCATCAAGTGTCTCCCGCGTTTATTTGTCCTCCTAAGTGAATTAAGCCCCACATAAAATTCAGACTGGTATCCGAAGTGAATTCTTTGCAATCATTTAAATTTTGACCCTTTCTTGTGGCGAATATTTCGTAAAAATTGATAAAAAAAAGTCTAAAAAGGACAAATTTTAGCAAAAAAAAGGAACAAAAAGGAAAAGTAAAAAATAAATAAAAAGACAATTCTTAGTTCTATTACATATTCAAATGAATTAATTTATTAATGTAAACCACTTTTCGAATGTTTTCGGTCAATCCTCAAACGGTATATGCTTTTTATTTATTTATTCTTTAAAAAGTAGCGAAGTAGCGACTACAATTCAAAAGTAGTTTGTAGTCGCTACATTTCAAAAAAAGTAGTTGTAGTTGTAGTTAACTACATTTATAACAAAGTAGTTGTAGTTCGCTACAAAAGAAATGTAGTTTTCCAACCACTGCTGTGGGAGACAAGATACGTGTTGAGGTCAAAAATCACGTCAGTCAGGTTACTAATTCGAAAGATACGTTGCCTGTTATTTGAACGTTGACTGTAGGAATTAATGCTAGAGTTAAGACGTTTTTTTTCTCTAACCTGAACAATTCGAAATTCTTGACTTGCGTTGTTTATGCACTCACAGATCCAACTATTTCATTCATCATGCTTTGTTCAATAACGTTATGTGATCCAAGTGCGAAAGTTGTTTTAAGTGTATTTCCTAAAAAAATATGATTATTTTTAATGCAATAAATGTACCGCAAAAAGTCTTGACATTTCGCCACAGTTATTCCGTTACAGCAGTAGCTAGTATTAATGTAACTAATACTTGAAAAAATATTGAAATTAAGTTTTTTATTGTTATTTAATGCATCGATTATTTAATAAGTGTACAAGAGAGTTACGCAAAAAACTTTTTTTACATCGTGAAGATTGCTTTTTGTCGTAATGTCTTATTGTTTAAATGGACGTTTTAACATAATGCAGATCAGTATTCTTGGTTAATTTCCAAAATAGGTAAATCTTTGCTTCTGTTTGCATTGCTTTAGCATATTATGAATAAAAAAGGCTATAATTATTCAATCTTCATGTCACAAAGTGCTTAAACAGTTGCGAAAGTAATTTTCTAAAATAAAAATAATGTTAAATTGGATTTAAAACATGTACTGCCTTAATAGTAAAAGTATATGAAAATTTGATGTTCAATTTTCTTTAATTCACTTAAGATAATATAAAATCACACGCACAACAAGATTTACTAAAATTTAACAACACAAAACTAATCTCATAAGTTTTAATAAAATTTACTAACTAACTTATGAGAAAATTGTCTTAATTTTACCCCTTAAACCTTTATTGGAAAAGACAAAATGTGACGCAAATATTCTGTAGAAATTTTACGTCTGAGCTTCTCCCTTAGATTAAAAAGATATAAAAACAGTAGCGGGGTGGAGGGGGGAGGCGGCAGAAAAGAGAAAGTTCTGACGAATTTCTTGATGCGATCGTGCATGCTAACAAGATTGTCTATAATCTCATTCTTTCCAAATCTAGGATGTTTTGGCTTCTGAAAGAAAAATCTTTTGGAAGACGCAATTGATTTTTTACTGGTCCTCCACTGGTAAGAAATGAACGTTTTGTATGAAATTTGTTCGCAGGAATAGTTTTAATAATATTATTCTTCAGTGTTGGTTGATTCATGAAAATAAAGTTATAAAATGCTTTGTAAATTGAAACACCATTAACTATATGTAACAGAGAAGGTAAAATTTTATTATGATGTTCAATTTAATAGTATCTATATTTTGCTTTTTTTTTTTTTTTGGCTACTTTCCTGTCAAAGTAAAGGAAAGGTGAAACGAGACATGAAAAGTGGCTTAATTTATCTTAAAAAAATATTCCCATGTAGTCCAAAAAAGTCAAAAATAAATGAAATAGTCAAATAAATATCGAAACTTAAAAATCGGAAAGTAGGGCTTTCAGATGGGGAAAATGTGTGTTTGTTTGTCGGTCTATCGGGAGGTCTGCCCCCCACCCTAATAATTTTGGAATGAGCAGTCAGATAAGAAAACAAACTTTGATTTCTGTTCAAAATATCTCGGCGAGGAGACCGCAATCTCATGTTGGACTTTGCGATGTGAACAATTTTTTGATCAACTTTGAACCGTTCAAGCAACTCCCCCCCCCCCCCCCCTAATATGGAGTGAACAGTCCGATTTTAACAAACTTTTTTGTTGGTCGAAATATCTCGGTGACGACACCTCATTCATGTATTTGACTTTTCAACTTGAGCAATTTTTCGTTCAACTTTGAAACGTTAAAAAAATAAGCCCCCCCCCCCTCAATGAGTGAAGAGTCCGATTCAAACAAGCTTCTTTTTTGTTGAGAGAAGCTTATATTGTTTTTAGAAATCAGCAGTAAGCACTAATTACAATCAAGATAATATTGATCAGACTCTAGAATGTTGATGATGGTGAACGTGAACGTATGCTTGTTTAGTTCTTGATGGATTTTTTTCGCCCTTCCCCCCTATTTTTTTTAAATAAAATTTTCAGATCATGAAAACACTCTATACTAAAATACAACGTTTCTTGACATAAACATCGTGACGTCAGCGTGACGTTTGCGTGACGTTAGCCTATGAAAAACGAGCTAGATAAAACGTCACAGCCTACTTGACGAATGAAAGGAGATCGCTGACTGCTTGTGAGCTCTTATTGGCTCCGCCCGTAGTGACGTCAGTGCCAAGTTAAGTTGCATTCTACTATATATTAAAATATATAACGGCAAGAACTATTTACATCGTGACTATCTACTACTCGTTTTGTAGACCAACCATTAAAACCAACAACGCACCTACACTACGAAAAATAAAGTGTTGCTTTCACAGTTTAATACGGGCAGCAAAGGTTCCAGTTTAAAACTGCAAATGAACAGTAATAAACTGTAAAACTAGGAATTTTACTGTTTATTGCCACAATTTTACAGTGTATTACCACAAAAGTAGCTGTATTATACTTTAAAAAGCAACAGTATAATACTGGTACAAGAGGTTCCAGTTTAAAACTTAATTTTCACATTAATAAACTGTATAATTAGCAATTTTGGAGTTTATTACTGTAAAATTAGCAATTTTGCAGTTTATTACTTTAAAATTAACAATTTTTACAGTTAGTTACTATAAAATTAGCAGTATTATACTGTAAAAACAACAGCTATTTTTGACAGTGTATAAGACTTTAGTGAACTATATCTCTATCAATTTTAATGGAATTTTTAGCATATCTAACATGTTTCTACAATGTTAAAAAGCAAATACAGTGAACTCGCAGTTATGCGTCGGCCCAAGGGACCAACAAAAAAAGGCGCATAAGTGAGAGAGAGACCTATAAGTGAACAAGCCTATTTAGAGGACTAAAACGCAACATAGACTCTAATGAGAGAATGAATAAGAATGTTTCTTTATAAGGAACATATTACTACGGTTTGGCAATTACTGTTACGTAACAACAATGATAAAGAGAAAACAAAAATAGTGTAGCATACCTAATTACTAACTGCTCCCTCCAAAACCATCCAAAATAGATAATTGTCCCTCTCCGAACTCTAGTTCATGTAGAAAAAATGCCTTCCATGAGTAAAAAAGGCGAAAGATTAAAGAGGAAAGTGAAGAACAATGCTTATTTCTTAAAGAATTTTTTTTTACATTTTCACGGAAAATTCGGCGCATAAATGAAATATTTGTCTTTAGAGCGATGCATAAACGAATGATACTACCATTATTTTGCTATGGAATGTGCCGGGACCATTCAAAATCGTCGTATAAGTGAAAAAGGCGCATAAAAGAGGCGGTGTTCAAGTAAGAGTTCACTGTATGCTCACAAGTCGAAACCGTGCTTAAAAAATACAGACTGATACTAAAGGAACAATAAATGCCGGGTAAAGTTTATTGCAAATAGTAATGTTCTAAGCAAATATAGTTATTTGGTGGTACATTAAAACCCGGCGATGAATATAAAAACTCTTTCATATCGTAATTGAAAAAAAAGCCCCTTAAAACTAGTATTCGTTTCACAAGAAAAAAAGTATTCATTGTTAATGTAAGCTTTAGACTTATCCGTGGATAAAATGTTTTTCTATGCAAAAAGAAACTTAGTAAAAGCAGATATAAATGCACTTGTAATTAACTGCATGCGTTCGTATTTTTTTCTCTTGATCACCATCTTGTTTTTATTTGCGTAACATGTTTTTTTCTACTCTAAGTTGGACTTCATTCCTATGCTGAAAGCTCTTAAATGCCTTTTTTTTCTTTTGTTTCTCTTTTTCCATTTTTACTTTCATTGAAAGGTAAAAGGAAGTTTTTTTCTCCTTTTTACGTAATTCCTGTAAAAAAACTGCATAAAATTGATTTGAAAAAAACTTTCTTCAAATGCTTTCTAGAAATACGTTATTTTGTTTATTTGAT
This sequence comes from Uloborus plumipes, assembly GCA_038373865.1. NCBI lineage: Eukaryota > Metazoa > Arthropoda > Arachnida > Araneae > Uloboridae > Uloborus > Uloborus plumipes. Next base: position 16,095 of record JAXGGA010015960.1, read on the forward strand.
TAAATAAATTTTGATATCCTTGCACAGTAAGAACAGCTTTAGTTTTCAGTTAAAAAAGTAAACTATTGAGCACAGGAATTTCTTTTTTGTTTGTATAGTTGAAGCTCTTTTTTTTTGCAACCAATCGAGCAGTAAAAAATGTTATTGAAAAGTTAAAAAAAAAAAAAAAAAAAAAAAACAGGAACTTGATGCATAATACGTGTACCTCGTAGGGAAGTTAATGCTTATGTAGTTGAGAGGAGAAAATCGTAGTAAAAAACATGTAGGAACATAAGGTAGGAACATGTAGGTACATAAATTAAAAAAGATGACTTCAATGAATAAAATATGGTCAAAATATTTAGCTTAATGTAATACTGCTTCTCTATTTTGTACTGTGGTACTTTCTTGGATATGTATGTATTCTAAATTACATTTCATTAATGCTGGTTAAACCAAAATAGGTTACTACATGTTATATTCTTTAAATGAAAAAAAATGTTTAGTTTAGGGGACAATTGCAATTTAATAGAAACATCATATTTTTTTTTCAAAAAACAACCTATAAACAAACCAAGTGTGTCAGATGTGTATTTCATCGTATGAACTATATTAAAACTTGACTCTACTTCTGTATAATGCAATGAACTTTTGAAAAATTACCAGAAATAATACTTAAAATTTATTTTTGTAGCAGTAATGAACATATTTTCTAAGATGAGTCCCTTACTTGGAGAAAAATGACGTTTCAATATTGTTTCTGAAAATCTTTAAAATTTAACTTTTTTCATATAAGTTGAGTTCATGTTTTTCAATAAGTTCATGTAATAGAACAACTATCCAATATAGTTGGTGTCTTTGTAGGGGGGTTTTGCGTAAAATTGATACATCCGTTACGATTGAATTGTCTTTTGTATTTCTTCAACACTTAAATATGTTTTTTTTTACAGAGCTTAAAACACTTTTTTTATTTCGCTAACTTCTATCGCAATACAGTGTTATCTAACTATTTAACCCGTAACAGGGGAGGTGAAATTGCAGGACATAGCAGGGGACGTGAGGTCTCAGAGACCGCGTGACGTTCTAATTTTTTAAAACTCGTGTAATTAAGATAGAATCCTGTTATTTTTCTGAAACGTTCTTTAAACTTTTGTTCGCTCGGGAAAAGATTATTGTTTTAAATTTTGAATTAAAATATACCTTTTCCGAGGAAATTTTGCAAGACCTTTAAGATTTTTTGGGAAAAAGCATATGTTGTCGAAAATAGTTCATTACAAATAATGAAAACGAACATATTATTTATTAATGATTTTATTTTAGCTATTTAACATGTGCTAAACATTTTAATATTTTAATACCAGAAAATTGAACAGAGCATATTACATAGCTTGTAGTGCTGTCTATGGTTCGGTGTTTTAATTCAAGCGATATCGCTTCGCATGCCATTGTTCTTCTTTTAAAAAGTAAATGAATGAATGTTGGTCTGATGCAAAATGCATGACGGGAGCTGTCCTACAAGAACGATCCGATAAATGACATCGTGTGAGCAGATACGAACCAATCTTTGATGCGAGAGGTAGAAAAATGCATATCATATCGCACCCTTGCTACAAAAGTGCCACAACTCAAAAATTGCAATTTTTGAGTTATGACCGTCATTAGACGTAGTTTACACGTCTCTACCAATCTTCAAAAGAGCCGGAAGTTGCATTGAAAAATCAGCCTTCAGAGGGCAGTTATGGCGTTTTGTTGTTATCAAGATACATAGGAGCCCTTCCATTGAAATGCTACATCTTAAGTTGTCGTCCAGCCGTCGTAGAGTAACGTGCGTAACTAACGATCATAGTTTGAGATGTATCGGTCTTCATATTGACAAATTCAAAAATACTAAAATGTGCCTAGTCAGCCCGGGAACAGTTCTTTGCAATTCCTGGAAAACGTAGTTTTTTGAGCTGTGGCACTTTTGTAGCAAGGGTGCGATATGTTAATGCATTTTGCCTGCGACAATATCTGAAAACGAATACCAAGTACGATTTATCGCTGTCATATCTTTAAGAGGAAAATCACTCTTATCATTTACTTAAGTCGTGTCGCTTGATTTACAGCAACCATCATGATTTGCCCATTAAATAATTTCCTCTTAATCTATACCAGTGGTTTCCAAAGTGGTCCACGGGGACCACCATGGGTCCCCCAGAGTTTGAAAGGGGTCCACATAAAGGAAAGAAAAATTTGGGGGTTCACAAGATGCAAATAGGGGTTCTCCTATTTATACACGTCTTTCGTTGTTTTCTTCTACACCCATTCGATAGAAGAATATTAGCTGATTTGAGTTTTGTGCCATCATTATTATGCAAGTATGAATTAAAATGTTTGATTTTCCCCTTTCATCTGCTTTCTTTAAACTTTAATTTTTCACTCTGCAGTAAAAATGACAAACTGAATCTTTTAAAAAGTTGACAGGCATTTAAGAAATTTTTGATCATCTAAAAAATCAATAATAGCGCTCTCATACTTGTTAGGTAAATTTCTGATTCATCTTGTTGCATTCCCAAACATCTTACTTTCATCTGGTTGTTTCAAATCCGGGTTTTAGAATGGCTGAGTTCTATTATAGTTCCTGAGAAGTTTTGGAACGACCCCCTGCAAAGGGTGTCCACGGGAAACTGAAAAACTAGGCAAGGAGTCCACGGAGTGAAAAAGTTTGGGAACCCCTGATCTATACAGTTTGTTGTTCTGTCCATGTGGACATGGTAACGAATCCAGGTAACGAAATTGCTGACAGCCTTGGCAAATCAGGGGCTGCCGAAGTCACGGCACCCTGGGCCTCTTACATCTCCAGAGATAGTCTCAATGACCGAGCTCAGGACCAAGAACAACTGGATAAATCCGCCGAGCCATAGTTGGTACAAGAGCGATCGCCCAGGAGGCTGTCTAGCTATCAATATCAACAGACAGCACCAAACAGCCATCACAAGACTCCGCAGTGGACACTTCAAGTCCCTCAGGTATTCCACTGAAGTAATAGACCCTGTGTAAAAATTGTATCACTGCAAAGGCTTCTCCAGACCCCATTCTATCCTGCCTAGGTCTATCTACTGAAGACTTGAGGGATAGACCAGGTCTAGTCATTGACTTTTGAAGGTGAAAGATTTGTTGGACTTGATCTAGCTCTGCTAGATCCCGAGGATTTGAAAGAAGAAGAAGAAGAAGTTGTTCTGTGATAACACCAATTCATTACTACATTTTTCGTCAACTCAATGATGCTTCAGAAGCTTAGACTCCAATAAACCCCAAAGCTTGAGAAAAGGGTGTCACATGTAAATAAAAGCTGTTAATTGAAACTGCATATTCAGAACTCACCCATTTTACGAGTACAAAAAAGATTGAATAGAGAAAAAAATAAAGCAGGGAATTTTCACTCTAATTAGCTCATTTCTAAAGAATCTGATGGTTTGAAACGTTTTCCCAAAGGACATTTTTTAAACTCGGCGCTGTTTCACTTATTAAGGCAGATGTGTGTATTCGTCAGTTTTTTAAAACATAACTTCCCGTTCTCGTTGAAGGAAATTATTTTGAAAAGCTTTTCAAACACGAATGAAAGAATCACGGAATTTCACAATATCCAAACACTAGTTTTTCAGAAATTAGCTTTTCAAAGCTCATTAGTAGTCTCCGTGAATGAATATGGTATAGAGACATCGTTTGGAAGAATCTTTTTTTTCTTCGGCTCTGGTGATGCCTTTAGGGAATTTTTTCCTCGTCTGTTTTGAATGTAAGCCAAATTAGCAGCTTCTGAATTAATAATTTTCTGAATTTGTCTGATGTGCATTTCAGGTACATGTTTTTATGAGTTCTCGCTTTTCAATGTACGTTGACACGTCTCGGAGGAGATATGTTGATTTCTTTGAAATTTGAATCTTTTTTTATTAGAAATGCAAAATGGTCGCGTTTCGGATTATGTTTTGAAATTTGATGAAACGTTTTAGAACTAATAATATTTTTTAAATTAAGATTGAGGAAATGTGCTGTGGTGTTACGGTATAGGTTGTTCTTTTCTCGTTTGTCTTCATTTTATTTAAACGGTAGATTTGTAAATTTTTCCGGACATGAGTACAACGCATCTATACTGTAAAAAATCTGGTATGGGTTACACACTACTTCCTTTTACGTGTAAATTTCTTTGTAGATGCCTTAGTGTTGGTGAGCAAGATAGCAATTCGAACATTTCCACCCCTAGTTTGCCACGAAACAATGCAAAAAAAAAAAAAATGTTTTAATATGATTCATTTTCTAAATATCGCCGATTTTAACATAATTCAGTGGATTTTTCTCAAAATATCGCCAATAACGCGAAATTGAACCCAAATTTCCCCAAATTGGAGCAAACTTGGCGACATGTTGCCAAGCACTTGGCGATATATCGCCAAGTGGTCGTGCCAATTCATCTGCATTGAATTTAACACTGATTTACCCCCCAACAAGGGGTGAAACACCCCCTTGGGAACATTCGAGTGCAGCCACAAGAGGAAGTGCACAACTAGACCCCCCTCAGAGCCTACATACCAAACTAGAAGCTTTTATGGCACATAGTTTTTGAGTTATGCGACATATATACATACATACGCACATACATACGTACATACAGACGTCACGAGAAAAGTCGTCGTAATTAATTCGGGGGTGGTTGAAAAGGATTTTTCGGCTGGTTATATGTTGGCAGGTATATATGCACGTGCTGACAGGTCGAAAAAACGACTCAACATTCATTCAGAGGTGAGCAAAATCAAAATTTAGACCAAATTTCAGGAAAAAAAAATTAGCGATCACAATACTTCCTTTACTACGTAAAAGGAAGTAAAAATGGATGTTTTTACAGTATAACGCAGCTAATTTTACAGTAAGAAACTGGTAGTTTGCAGAGGCAGCATGAGCAAGAGACATAGTAAAAAAATAGTTTTATTTATACTATTTACATCATAAATTAAAAAGAGCTCTCTGAGCTTTTCAAACAGGCATTACCATTCGCCGGCCATTGAAATATCACATTGAAAAATCTCAAAAAGAAACGAATCTATAGTCCATTATATAGCAAAAATAAACATCAACGCCACCTAGGCAAATTTACATAACGGATATCAAACCGACAACGTTTCCTTTCAGTTCGAATCCTCTCATTCGGCCCCATCGGACTGAAAAAAACTACATGAAATAACATAACACAATACACAATTTACAAATTACCATACAGCATTGTCAAAAACTGCTTACGTTTCTTGTTTGTAAATGGCTTCGTAAAATAATCTGCACAATTTTGATCCGTTGATACAAATTTTAACTTAAAGTATTTTTCTTTCAACAATTCTCTAAAGAAATGATACTTAATGTCAATATGACGAGTACGCTTGTTTTCTATTGGGGAGTTTGCAAAAGCTATCGCCGCGGTATTATCACAAAATAAAAGCGATTCCTCGAATTTAATCTTTAAACCCGAAAGTTCACTGCAAATTCTCGTAAACCACAAAATTTCTTTAGCTGCATCTACTAGAGCAATGTACTCAGATTCCATTGAACTAGTAGCAACACATTTTTGCTTTGCAGTTCGCCAATTAATAGGCACATTGTCTAAAAAGATTACGTTCCCGCTAATTGATTTCCTATCAGTTAAGCATTGTGCATGCGATGCATCGGAATAACAACTTAAACGAAAATTTTTAGCCCTTGACAAGTCTAATCCCAACGATTCTGTGTCTAACACATAATTAAATAATTTAACTAAACATTTCCAATGATCCATCAAAGGGCTCTGCTGATATTGAGAAAGTACATTTACTGCGTACATTATGTCCGGTCTTGTACGAGTAGCTAAAAAAGCCAAACACCCTAATAAATTACGATAAGGTAAGTTTAAGGCTTCTTCGTCTAAATTTTGAGCATTATTTGATAAAAATTCTTTCACTATAGGTAAACTTACGAAACTTCTATCAATCCAACTAAATCTGTTTTTTAAAATTGAAATATAATGTCTTTGATGCAAAATAAACTTATCATGTCGATCAAATTCAATTCCTAACAGTTTAGAGGTTTTGCCTATATAATTTAAATCAAATTTTTGCTGCAGTATATTTATAACAATATCAATATTAGATTTACTTTCTCCAAATACAATAATATCTACATATACTAGTAACAATATATTTTTACCTTTCAGCATGTATACACAATTACACCAATTTAGTTTCAGAAAACCAAAAGAAATGATTGCATTGTCAAATGTTTGAAACCAAGCTCTGCCAGATTGGTGTAGTCCACAAATGGCTTTATTGAGCTTGCAAACCCAGTCTGGTCGTTTTGAATCTAAATAGCCGGGAGGCTGTTTCATAAACACTTCATTTTTTAAGTCCGCATATAAATATGCACTTTTGAC
>JAXGGA010015961.1:0-27812 GCA_038373865.1 Uloborus plumipes
GTCTGAGTCTACCGTACTGAACTCGGGATTCGATCCCATGTCTGCGACGGGAAGTCACTACGCTTTTCTCATTCAATTATTAACTATGGAAATATGACGTATATAACACATTTAGTCGGCGTTAAACATTTCATTATTGTACAGAAAAAAAATTACAATTAAAAAAATGAAATTTTGTCTGGCGTCTTTCTCCCATAAAGAGAACTGCCATTCAGTGTGGCATGGCAGTAGAACCACTTTTAATCTCTTTCTGGGACTCAAAAAAAAAAAAAAAAAACTCCTGTTTATTGGGAGTCACTTTTTCTCAAATGTAAATCCTGGTTAACTTCATCATTATTGTAGACACTTCTTGAAATTTCCTTTTTTTTAGCCTACTTTCCCGTTAAAAATAAAAGAAAGACGAAAAAAGTATTAAAAGTAGCTTAATGCATCTAAAAAATATCGCCAAGTCCAAAAAATATCGCCAAGTTAAAAAAATATCACCAAGTCTAAAAAATATCGCCAAGTCAAAAAAATAAAAAAGGTAAAACGAATATCGAAAAATTAAAAATTTGAAAGTAGGGTATTGAGATGGGGAATTTGTGTGTCGGTCTGTCTGTCTGTCTGTCTGTTCCCCCCCTAATAACTTTTGAATGAACATTCCGATTTGGACAAACTTTTTTTTGTTGGAAAGATCTCGACGAGTATAGCTCATTCCCATATTTGATTTTTCGATTTGAACAATTTTTGGTTCAACTTTGAACCGTTCAAACAACCTGTCCCGCGATGCTAACTTTTGAGTGAACAGTCCGATTTGAACAAACTTTTTTTTGTTCGAAAGATCTTTTCAAAGATACTTCATTCCCGTATTTACATTTTCGATTTGAACAATTTTTCGTTCAACATTGAACCGCTCAAGCAAGCTGTCACCCCTAATAACTTTTGAGTGAACAGTCCGATTTAAATAAACTTTTTTTTTTGTTCGAAGGATCTCAGCAAGGATACTTCATTACCGTATTTAAATTTTCAATTTGAACATTTTTCGTTCAACATTGAACCGTTCAAGCAACCTTTCCCCACCTAATAACTTTTGAGTGAACCGTCCGAATGGAATAAACTTTTTTTTGTTTGAAAGATCTCGGAGAGGCTTTCCATACATTCCCATATTTCGCTTTTTGATTTGAACCATTTTTCGTTCAATATTGAACCGTTCAGAAAAAAAAATTAACATTAGCGTCTACGGGGAATTTAAGTTGAATGTTGATCCTGAACTTAAAGTCGGATTTCCTTCAAACTAACTTTGTAAGAAAATGGTTTTGATAAATAATGTTTGTAAAGTACTTTTCTGAATAATCTTCTGTGAGGACTCTGATTCCGACTCCGACTCCGCAAACATGGCGGAAATGCAGGCTCAGAAAAAAAATGACTGACTGTGCAGACGATTTTTTGTTTATTTATTCATTTGTTTTATTTTATTTATTATTATTATTATTATTTTTTTTTTTTTGGCAGACGATTTTTTTTGTAACAAAAATTTTTCATTCACGAGAACATTTTATTCTTTATTTATATTTAACAACTGGCAACGGATTAAAAATGAAATTCAAGACATTTTATTAACGAACGAGTTTTTTTTTTCTTTTTTTTTCTATCTTTGATAAAATGTGTTTTGATGCTCTTTGTACTTTTATTTATTTATTTATTATTTATTATTATTATTATTATTTTTTTTTTTGAAAACGATGGAGGATTTTTTATACGGAGGAACTGTAACAGTTACACTCTTTAAAAGGTGCGACAAAACTTTATTTATTCGTTAATTACTTTTTACGTGTGTATTTCATCTGATGAGAGGGGTATATTTTGCTTTTCGAAATCAACTCTAAGTGCTAAAAAGGTATGTTTGACATAATTTTCAGTCTCAGATAATCAAGAGACAGATGCGAGAATGCCGATGTCGATGTACGGGAAAGTAGGCTCGTTTAGTTCTTGACAGAACTTCTTGTTTTCTTTGATATTTATTTCCATTATTTACGCAATCACACTATAATGCAATGAGAAGATTTAGAGTTTCCTTGCTGAATTTTTATACCATTACTGCTATGGCTTTGTTAATACGGCACACTGCTGTATTTCAGATGCAAGACGAAGCGTTACTTTTCTATTATAATTGTTTTTGCATATCGTTTTCAAATACAGTCAAACGTCGCTACAGGGAACTTCAAGGGACCGCAACTTTTGTTCGTTGTAAGGGAGCTCAGGTAATGTAATAGCAATTAAAACGGGACTAAACATTTATTTCGTTGAAACGGATATTTTGTTACAATGGTACTCACTGTAATGATATTTTACAATAAGTACAATTTCTCTCTAAATAAATGAGACTGAAAAAGCTGAACCACACCTTCATAAAAACAATGTAACAATAATCTCTCCTCCGTAAAAAAGTAGAAGCAGTTCTTTTTATTTCTCATGTGCATTTAGCATTTTCATTTTAGAATTGTTTCCTTACTTTACGCTTTAAGAACTTCACTCGTGGTTTTTTTTTTCCAGTGAGCTGTATTATAAACAATGTTCACATTAGAGTTAGTGCATTTTACGGAGGAATTCTCTCTCTCTCTCTCTCTCTCTCTCTCTCTCTCACATTTTAAGCTAATTTACAACTAAAAGAACATAAAAGCGGCTTTTTTGTTCAACAATTTAATGTTTCAACCAAAAGAAAAAAAAAATGAGGATAACTAATTGCGATGAAAAAATTGTGCTTCAAAGGAATGATTACTGTCTGTCAAAAACTTCACAGTTAAAAGACATGATTTCTGTAAAAATATGTTTTGCTCCAACCTTTTCTGCTTTAAACTATATTTATGCCTTAATTTTTTTTTACGATTCAGCACAGAATTAACGAACTCCATGAATCAGTTCTATTGGTTCACTTTTCCAAACGTTTCATTTCACTTATTGAATATCTTGATAAGTGATTTATGAGTTATTGCATACCCGTCATTTCAAAAATATTCCCCAGAGGAGAGGGATGTTTTCAACACACTTTATAGGGAAGAAACAGAAAAATGTATACTTCTTCTTCCTAAACGATTAGAAATAAGGCATGTTTCAGCTTCGTGGTCAAACCAGCGCTTCCTACACGGTTAAAAATGTTCCTGAAATTTTACGGTAAAAGCTACTACATCCGTGTTGCCAGTAACTTGTACCGTAAAATCTTTTTTCACTGCAAATTTTACGGCAGAAAATATTGTAGTTAAAAAGAGCGACGTACGAGCAGTGGGAATCAAACCCGAGACCCAATTCTCACACGCACCTTATGTACCCATCATACCAAATGAAATTTACACTAGTGTGCAGAAATAGGATGTTCTCTGCTGAGCACAGTAAGTCACGTGGTGTATCAATCAATTGGAGCTGCAATCGCTGTTTTTTCTCGGTACAATTTTCTGTAAAAAAATTCTAAACTGTAAACCCTACTTTTTACAGTAATATTTACAATAAAATGTTCCTGAATTTTCAACAGTATAGGTCTAGTCTGCCTTAAGGTTATAATAGAATAGCGCTCTTGGTAGTCGTCAGCGTGGCATACATCGGACGTAGTGTATCCAAGCTTGATGGTACTCCTTGATTTTATCCTGCACGCATTTTTTGTTTTGTTTATCTCTTTACGAATGGCTTCTTTTCCAATTTTATCGACAATTGTGCAGTCCTTTACAGATATCAAAAATCTCATCTCCGCTGCTTGAAGTCCTGGGAATCTAGAGTTCTATTTGGGTTTCAGGGGTCTAGTTTTTCCTTTTGAAGTTCAGACCAGGGTTCCACACAGATGTTGAAATTTATGTAGTTTCTTTTGGACGGTCATTGTCGTAATCGTAGGTAATGACACAACCTAGATATGTAAACTGTAGAGAAGGGGAACAGAGCGGGTGGGGGGGGGGGGGCTTGCGCCCGCTCCATTCCCTTTATGCGTGCTCATGCTGCCATGCCACCATTTGTGGAATTATTCCCGCTTGGTATACGCAGAGGTTCATAAATCACTTTTAAAAGCTTTGGTAAGTACTGTGTGCGTTCGTCGTATTCTCCGTTGACATAACATCAACGCCCTGCGGAGTAATTGACTTCTTTTACTTTGAAACACATTATATGTATTACAACTAAAACGCCTGCCGAACAGATTAATTGAGTTAATCCTGCTTAAAATATTAACTATAAAACAGAGCGTGAAGCAGGCACTGCCCTAATATTTTGCCTATGAAAATATGCAGCAGTATAAATAACCTTTGCGTGACTTTTAATACCAGTAGCACTGTTTGAATAATCAATTAGCACTTACCGTTACTATGGAAACTGAAATTATTTCTATTGTCCCATGAGATATGTAACAAGCGTGTCGGCAATGAAAATGATTTTGTTTCAGGAAACACACGATACGAAAAGTACAATAACTAATATGAAATAAAAATAAAGGAACGGCCTTAATTGCGAATCTTATATTAAGATGAATCTCAATAGTCTGAACACATAATCAATTTTTTTCTGGATGGCATAGAAAGAAAAACAAAGGAGAAAGTTGCATAACTACGACTTACTACTTAACAACTACTAATTTGCTATTAAGTGAGCAGAAACAAGACAGTAGGTTGAATAACAGATCAAAGCTTTTCCTCTGGGAAATGGATTACAAGTATTTTTTGATAATAGAAGCGTGTATCAGATTATAATTATAATTATAAATCGTTGAAGTTTCTCTCTTTGCTTGCCTATATACAATGAAATCGTTGTAAAAAGGCAATAGAAAACTGTACTATGAAATGAGTAAAAGGAGAAAAAGTGTATAAATGCACAAATAAAAACAGTTAAGTCGTTCACTGGACTGTTGATTAGGTCTTGGCAATCATTCTTTTTATTCACTGATGAGGAGGCTTGCATTTTATAGCCTCGAAGCAGCTGCTTGCTTAGTTTTAAACTCTTTTTAAATGTTTTTATTTGTACTTTTATATACGTTGTCTCATTTTTCTCAATGAAATAGTTACCAGTTGAGTGAACAACGTCTTAGTTTTATTTGAAATGTGTTAAAAATGAGCCGTCTACATTGTAAAAAAAATACTACAGTACTCAGGCCCGTCATTTAGGGATGGCAGGGGGGGATCAATTGTCCCCCCCTTGACTTTGAGAAATCAATGTATTTACATATAAGTGGGCGTGGTTTTCGATGTTTTCTGGTGAAATTGTATTGTGTTTTTACCCTTTGCCCCCCCCCCCCCACTGGAAAAACTTGACGTCCCTGACAGTACTATACTAGAAAAGTCTCCAGAAAACCGGGCTTCCAAAAACTTTTCTAGTAGCGAAACCTCTTTCTTATGTAACGTTACTTAAGAAGAAACTACATCGTACAATGCTACTTAAGAAAAAGCTATATCGTTACTATACTGTAAAAGGCAACTTTAATTTTAGAAAACCTCTTGGAAATTATGATTCCAAAAACTTTTTTAGCAGATATACAGCTTTTTCTTAAGTAAAATTGATAGCGTTATTTAAGAAACCGTACTGTTACTAGAAACCTTTACCGAAGTCCAGTTTTCTGGAGATTTTCTAGTAGGGCTAGATCTATAGTTTTATTGAAGAAACCTTTGTAGAAGTCCAGTTTATTAGGGATTTTTTAGAATAACTGCTGTTTTTTTTTTGTAGTGTAACACCCGCGTGGGGGTGTTACGAGGTACCGTGTAGATCAAATTCTACACGGTACGTAGAATTACGTACCGTGAGATTTCAGATTTCTCCTTCGCATTATTCTGTTGATGAATTTTACGAAATAGTTGATGATTCTCCAACTCATAGTAGACTTGATACATCTCTAGAAAATCATCAACAGCATGACTCCACCAAATTTTCTCATGTTAAACTCAATAGTTTTACAGAAACTTTTGCTGAATTGGAACCTACGAATATTAATCAAACAATTTCTCCCTTAGTTAAACAGTCATATGCTGATGTATTAAAGAAAAATCCTAAATTATATACCATTTTAGTCTATCCTCTTCATGAAAATGTTTCTTCCTACGACTTAAAAGTTCTTTTGAAAAAAGAATACAATCCAGCAAGTGACAACATACGTATTCACAAGCTACGTGTTATTAGAAATGGAGGCGTGGCAATTGATCTTTATAATAAAATGGACAAAGAAAAACTGCAAACAGCTCTTTCATCAATACCTAACGTACAGCTTAATACTAGGATTAAAAGTGTTTCTGCAATAAACCCAAAGATTATAATACATGGTTTACCAAAAGAAACAACAATAGCACATATAGATAATATGATTTTTGAAAGAACAGGAAAGAAATTAAACTACAAATTTCAATCCAATTACAAAACAAGAAACGGAAGACAAAATTTCATAATAGAGTGTGATCCTTTTTCATTTAACACACTCATGCAAAGCAAATTTTTACAACTTGAATGGGAAACATACAAATTGAGGGAGCATATTAATGTGAAGAGGTGTTATTTTTGTCAAGCTTTTGGACATTTGGCTAGAGAATGTCAAAACAATTCACAAAAATGCACTTTCTGTTCTGGAAATCACCATCAGCATGAATGCGAAAGCAATTTCACGAAATGTGCAAACTGCGTAAAATCTCTACCAAGCTCGTGTCCGTTATATTTAATAGATCACCCTGCTTCTGACTCATCTTGTCCATACTATCTTTCTGTTCTACAAAAGTTAAAATCTAACATCAATTATGGCGAATAATTCGTTATTTTTTCATTCCGTCCCTTCTAGTCTTCCTCACTTTGCTGCTCCTCTTTCGCTTTCTTCATCTGCAATTTGTCCTTCTTCAAATATTCAATACTTTAAATATTCTTTCAATTCTTTACATTGCATTCAAATCAATTTAGGCAAAAGATGTAACGCTACGTGTTCTTTAAAACTTTTATCCTCTCAATTGCTACCAAAATTTTTCCTAGTTCAAGAACCATATTTAAAACATGATCAAATACCAGAACAACCTTTGAATTGGAAAATTTTTTATTCTTTAAGTAAAAAAGCTGCCATTATAAGTACTGACTCAAATATTATAGTTTCTCAATTAGATCAAAAGGAAAACCATGTGGCAATCTCAGCCGAATTCAAGGAAGATTCAATAATTCTCATTTCAGTTTATATAACACCAACAGAAGATGTACGAATTCCTCTACGTAATCTCGAGAATCTTTTAAGAAATATTCCAAATAAAAATGTCATAATTATGGGTGATTTCAATAGCAAAAGTAACTCCTGGGGATATGCTGGTGAAGATCCAAGAGGAAGAAGAGTAATAAATTTCTATCAAGCAAATGATATGCAATTACTTAATAGTTCTTATGACCCACCATCTTTTGAGCATGAAAATGGAAATGGATGGCCTGACTTAACATTAATTAAAGGGAGTTTAATTCAGAATGATAATTACCAGTGGAATGTTGTAGAAGATATAGATTCTTTAAGTGACCATAAATTTATCTCTTTTAAATTTCAAAAAGAGCTCTCGACTTTTGCAATTAAACGCTATAAAATTACATCTAAAGGAATTAAAAAATTTGATAAAGAAATTTCAAGAAAGTTAACACCATACATAAATGCTTGCCATAATATTTTTACGTCATTCGAACTTAATAATTTCTCAAGTAAGTTAATTACTACTATTCAGAACTGTTGCAACAATTCGTTTAAAATTAAAGATTTTTCTAAAAAAATTGAAGTAAAATGGTGGAGTACCGAATTGCAAAAAGAAAAAACAAATCTTAATAGATTGAAAAGAAAATTAAAAAGACAATCAACTCCTGAAGAAAATATTAGAGTCAAAATTGAATATAAGAAAGCCAGAGCCCAATATTTTAGGAACATTAAAAAACACAAGACAGAAAGCTGGCGTAATTTTTGCAAACAAGCATCTGACCCATTTGGTAAAGCTTATAAATTTTGTTTTGAAAAAATTAGGCGTCCAACAACTTTGCCAATTTTTAATGATGGAGCTACTCTAAAAGAAAATTTGGAATTCATTTTAAATGAACTTTATCCAATCCCACAAAGAAATCCATTTTCTAATAGACAGTCCACTACAACTTCGACTTCGTCTTTTAACGATTTTTCAAATGCTGAACCAGAAATTTCAGTTGAAGAAATTAAAAATACTTTGAATTCATGTAACTGTAAAAAAGCCCCAGGAATTGATTCAATAGATTACGCAATAGTTAAACTGATCTTTAAAACGCTTCCACAACTACTCCATTGCTTCTACAACAAATGTCTCGAGCTTTCTTATTTTCCAGATGTTTTTAAAATAGGTAAATTGATTTTATTTCTCAAAAAAGGGAAAGATATCAAAGATATTTTTTCATATCGACCTATAACACTGTTACCAACCTTAGGAAAACTTTTAGAAAAAATAATTGTAAAAAGAGCTCAATTTCATTACCAACATTTTTCTCCAAAAAATCAATTTGGTTTCAAAAAAGGATATTCAACAGAAGATGCTTTGCAAAATATTTGGGAAAATCTCCTTGATTATAATATTACTGGTCATAAATTAATCATTTCGTTGGACATTCAAAGAGCTTTTGATAGCATTCCGCATCCTCAACTTCATAACAAAATTTCTCAATTGCATTGTCCCAGAATTTTAAAAAAAATTTCTTCATAGTCTGCTTGAAAACAGAAAATTAGTTATGGATTCTAATAATGAAGTTGTAACTCATAATCAATTAATAGGTGTTCCACAAGGATCTTGCAGCGGCCCGTTTTTGTGGTCATTAATAGCAGAAGATATTCTCCATACATCAATGCCAAGAGGAGTTTTCATTCAAGCATTCGCTGATGACTTTGTGATTGGCGTAGTTAAAGGGACAATAAAGAACATGGCAGAAGAGGCAAATTCAGCTCTTATACAGTTCAAAAATTGGGCAGATTATTATAACTTGAAAGTCTCAACTGATAAATCCAGTCTATTACTTTTTAGAAGAAAAACTAAGAATCAAAATATTAAATTTGGAACTGAAAAAATTAAAAGAGTTAGAAATTTAAAATATCTTGGAATCATTCTGGATGAAAACCTTTCATTCTTACCACATATACAGCATTTGAAAGTCAAATCAACCAATTATTTACAACATTTAAGACGCCTAGCAGGAAAATATTGGGGTTACAATATTAGTTTCAGAACACGCTTGTACAACTCAGTTTTTCTCAGAATAATTGCTTATGCAGCTCCGATTTGGGCAAGAAATCCAACTACAAGATTAAATTTAAATCTTTTGAAATTGCAACGTCCTTTATTATTAAATTTAACTGGAGCTTACGCAACAACAGCAAATAGTTCTTTACAAATAATCACTGGTATACCTCCTTTAGATATTCAAATTTCCTACGAAGCAAAAATAGGAACATTACTTAGACTTAACAAGGACGTTGTAACCAATTCTGGAATTCTTCGATCGTCTACGTTTGAAAAGAAAGTCAAAACAATTTTATTTCATCCAAGTGTTTCCTTAGCCTCTTCATTAAAAATAAACTCATCAAATTTGGACAATTCAAACAATAATGTTTCTAAATCCCGTTACTTCACAGATGGTTCGAAAACAAAACAAGCTACAGCGGCTGCTTTCCTTATTTTAAATAGCACAACTCCTACTAACGAAACCACCTATCTTCTAAATGTCTCCAACTCAATTTTTCAAGCTGAAGCGTTTGCTTTAAGAGAAGCAATAAATCATGCAGTAACTCATAATAATTTACCATCAATTATGTACAGTGATAGCCAATCAGTCATCAAATCAATAAGTAATCTAAACCCAACAAGCTCATTAATAGCTGAAATCCAACAGCAACTTATTAATCACCATTCTATAAAAATTTCTTGGATTAAAGGTCATTCAAACTCTGATGGAAACAATAGAGCTGATTTTCTAGCAAATCAAACAGCAAATGGATTATTAGTACCAACAAAACAATATTCTTTACCATTTCCAAGAAGTTTTGCAAAGCATAAATTATTACAAGACTTACTGACTGATTGGCAAGAACGTTGGGATCAAGAACTTACAGGAAGAGAAATCTATAAAATTCGTTCCAAAGTTAAATTTACTCCTTTGAATTTAGACAGACATGAAGTATTTTTCTTTACTGGCCATGGTCCATTTCCTTCGTACCTAAAAAGATTCCACCTAAGAAATACTGATCTCTGCAGATGCAAAGCACCTGGAAATCCTCAACATTACATACAGCATTGTATTCATACTTCTTCATTCCATCTTCGTTCTACAGGCAATTGGACTCAAGACTTAAAAAACTATTATTCGTTTCCTGCAGCAAAAAAGAAAATTACTGCTCTTATTTCTTTTCTAATAGACCACGAGCATTTTCTTTTCGGATAATTTTTATTTTTATTTATTTATTTTTTTCTTAACGTCAATACTATTAACTGCACCTTTTTCTTGTTCTTCTGCTATTTATTTATTAAATTATCTACATTTCTTTTTTTTTTCTTTAATTATAATGTTTTATTATTTATATATACATTTTTTTCTTTTTCATTTAGTTTTTGTTATTTATATATTTTATTATTTATTCCTTTAAAAACTTTTTTCATTTGTTTTATTTATTTATTTATTTATTTTTTCCGTTACCATTATGTAAATATTTTACTTATATTTTTTTATTTTAATTTATTATTAACCAAAATGATTTTTCTGATGTATATACCAAATTGAATGTTTACCCATGTGGGTTGTTTTGTACTTTTCACATACGTCATCCCGTAATTTGTTAAATTTAACATTGTTGAATATGTACAAAGGGATGGCGTATTTTTTGAAAAAAAAAAAAAAAAAAAAAGATCAAATTCTACGTCAGTTTTGTATTTCTCTCGTGACATGACGTGAGACAATTATTTTACGTGCAGAACGCGACGTCACATATATCCAGCAAAAAAAGCTCACGTAGTAAAAAAAAAAAAACACAATAATAATAATAATAATAATAAAAATGAATAAATAAAAATAAACTGGTAATTAAAGTGGGTTGAAACAATATAATATTGAATCTCAATCCTATGAAACTGATTCTTTCAAAATATAGTAAGGATTCAAGTTACATAACAGAATAACTAGATTTAAGTTAAAACAAATAAGTTTAGAGGGAGTAAGTAAATAAGAGCTTGTTGACAAAAATCATTTCTAGTTTCTTTCCCCTCCTTCGGTTATCGAATCCTATTTAAAAAGACAATCTTAAAATCCTCACATTGAAATAACATTGATATTTCATACATTTTCTTCAAATTTTATCTTCTTTTGCAAGCCTGTCTTTAATGTGCTAATAACTTGATGATTTAATCTTCACAAAAGAAAAGTAACACTCGGCTGAAATTTGGCATTTTGCCTGTTCGAAGTAGAAATAGAAATAAAACTATGTTAGAAATTACAAAAAGAGCGAGCGATTCAAATCGTTCTTCTACATTTTGATTTCGCAGCAAATTTCGCTCAGGGAATTAAATGATGTCGCCGCACACAATTTCGGCTCTAATTTTATTAATGGGATATTTCCCTCTTCTGCAGCAAATTAAAATGCGAAAGAAGCAGAATGAATTCTGTTTCTTTTTACCTCTGTAATGATTACATTTCATTTGCTTGGGAAAAGAAACTGGTGTTACCCTTCAATAGAAAAAAAAATCTTCAAAAATTAATTTCACTAAACAAGATTTTTTTAATGAAAGCTGTTAGAAATAAGCCTTTGTGATCAACATCTTTTGTATAAGGTAATGAAATCACAGCATGCATACCTTTTGGATGACGTTATCCAAGTACTAAATGATATATTTCAAACAAAGGATCATGTCATTTAGGGTCAGAGGTTCACAAACTGTTTTTTACTGTGAACCATCTACTTATTTTTGCTGACTTCCGTAGACCCCCTTCAGAAGGAGTGGTCCCAAAATCAGTCATGTAGATTTATTGATTTCCTTTTGAAATTTAAAAGGAGAGGCGGGGGTGGGAGGGGACTTAATTAATCCGTTCTAAAACTAAAAGTGTCACATTCCATTTTAATTTAACTATCATTTTCTCTGAATTCCTTTTGTTATTCTGCGAAATTCACCTGCATTCGTCAACTTTCTCCGGTAGACAGGGTCCACGTGCCACTATTGAGATCAAATGAAGCAACTAAAAACAAAGAGATGTTACTGCCAATATTAAAAATTTGGAGGAAACTATGGTGTTCCTCTGTTACGTTGAACTATAACCTTGAAAGTGTTTACTTCTTTTGGGGGTGCTAGGAAAGGTCTCTGAATTAAGTTAGGTTACTTTCATAAAATATTCAAACTCAAATTGGTTCCAACAACCAGTAGCGTAGCTAGGGGGCCAAGCGCCCGTGGTGAACTTGAAAAATTGCGCTCCCCCCACCCCCGTAGAAGTTTTGGGAGGTCATTGTGACCTTCCAAAACGTCCTTACTCCAAAAATTTTGATTTATTTACTCGAAAAATTTGCAGATGATGTTGCAACCTTTTTTTTTCTTTTTTCTTTCTTTTAGCATTTTTAACGATGCTCAGTATCCCTTCTCATGTTATGTGTGCATAATATGTCTGATCATTATTTTGTAGGAAAGTGAAGGATGTATCTAGACCCAATTTAGAAGCACTTTAGCTTAGATTATTTTTTAAAGTATTCAAATAGCTATATTGATTCATTACTACGGCAATTATAACTAAATTTCCTACTCCAGTTGCTGCCATGCAGCATCAAACCATAATCGAACCACCACCGTGTTTTAGTTTCTTTCATGTTCTTTGGTTCTAGAACTGCATTTGCTTTCCTCCAAACTTTTTGGTTTCCATCTGACCCCGTCGATGTTGAATTTACTTTCATCCGAAAAAATCACGGTATTCCAAAAATTTGTGTCTTGCTTTACATTTTCTTTTGAAAAATCTATTCTCTTTTTGCAATTCACTTTGCTAACAAATGGTTTTCTGGTGTTCTTAGGAAATTTAGGAGTAGGAAATTTAGGTATAATAGGACGGTATCATGAATCAATATAGCTATTACTACTTTAAAGAATAATCTAAGCCAAAGTGCTTCTAAATTGGAACTCGATACATCCTTCACTTTCCAACAAGATAATGATCCCAAACATACTACTCGGATTGTTTGGGAATGGCTGCTATATAACGTGCGAAAACAGTTAAAAACCCCACCGCAGTCACCTGATCTTAATCCCATTGAACACTTGTGGGATTATCTCGATCGCCAAATTAGAAAGCAAGAGATCCAAACTAAGAATGATCTAAAAGAAAGAACTTTGGGGGAAGGGCAGAAAATACCATCTTCTGTCACTCAAAATTTAGTAAAATCAGCGTCATCTAGATTGTTAGTTGTTATAAAGGCCATAAGCTATTTAGCAAATTACCAATTCTTTTGAAAAATTGTAAAATTTGCAATATTAATGTCTTTGTTTTTGTTTGCATACTTACTTTTGTGATGTAAATTACATCCTTTTTTAAAGTTAAGCTCATCTTGCTAGCTAAATATTTGTATTTTTTAAATATTTTTCATTCTGTAAATAAGCTCAATGTTGCTCTAATCAAAATAAATCGTTAATTTGAAAACTCTAATATTGTAAGTCTGTTTTTTTTCATATTACATCATCACAAACACTCTGCATACTTACTTTTGTGACTAAGTGTATATTTGTAAACCGTTTAAAAAAAGTGCCCCCCCCAGAATAAAGAACAAAGAATAGACCTATATATAGTTTAGAAGTGAGAGCACTTCATTAAAGTACACATAAATTAGAAAAATTTCCAAAATACGAAATCGAAACTCACTGAAAAAGATTTATTCCTAATTTTTTTTTTTTTTTTTTTTTTGAACCTTCTAACCTTCTACATTGAGCCATCGAAGCACAAACAGCGTTTGAAAACGTTACTCGTTCAAAATCACGCCGCTCTACTTGTGTTACTCGTTTTTAGAATCTTCATTTAATGAAAGCTCTTAGTACAAATTTTTAAAATCGCGAAATTTGCAATAGTCGTTTTTAGACCCCCCTCCCGTTTTTGAGAAACACATATTATTCTCTCGCTAGTTTTCGCCACAAAAAAAAATGTTACCAACAAAGGAGTTATTTTCTGTCATCATAAAATTGCGTTCCAAAAATCTGTATCCAAAATGTTTTCAACAAAAGCTTGCCGATTTTTAAAATCGTAGACCATTATTTCAGAAGTATAGTATGTAATTGATAAGTTGAAGTGATATCATGAAAAAAAAAAAACGGCTGGAAAGAAGCGGAGAAAAAGGTTTGTTTTTATCTGTTTTAAGTGGATAAGACCGGCCGATTTCAGACCAGCCCATTATACAGACTCCAGACCCCATATAACTAAACTAGCTGTACCCGCCCGGCGTTGCCCGTGCATTTAGAAAATGCAGATAAGTGAATAGCGCAGGAATAGTAGTGTGTATAGCAAAAAATCACAATAGTAGCAATTTCTAGTGTAAACAAAAAATAGCTTACTTATTGTAAGTATGTATGTATGGTAGAATGTGTATATTGTATGTATGTAAGAATGTTGTATATGCGTGAAATAAGCATGGAGCGCTGTGAACGATGAGGGAATATAAAAATAACAAAAGGCAAACATTATTTTTAAGTTATTATAATTTATTCCTTAAAATTATATATCATTAAACAATTACGACAGTAACACTATTAAACAATATCAATCTCTTAATGCTATAGCGTGAACAATATTTTTTGTTAGTCCATCTTTAGCTAACACAAACAAACTGGATGGTTTACCCACTCGAGAGCATGCCACGTATAATTGTCCGTGTGAAAAACATGGTGTTCTCAAATCTAAGCCACAAACAGACATCGTTTGACCTTGGGATTTGTTGATAGTCATTGCAAATGCCAATCTAATCAGAAACTGAATACGTTTGAATTGAATTGGCACATTTGTAGGTATAATAGGAATCCGTGGTATGAGTATATTTTCACCTCTGAACTTGCCATTTAAAATCCTGGCTTCGATCACGTTTTTCATTAATTTTTGAATGACTAATCGCGTACCGTTGCACAGCCGGGGCGGGTTCAAATTACGAAGCAAGATAATTGGAGATCCAACCTTTATTTTTTAAAAATTTGTGTCACTTTAATGGTCGTCCATACCCCCCCCCCCCCTCTCGCAGTGAAAAAAAAACATTACACAGCAGATTTTGCCTAATAACTCAACACTCATGGTGTTTGATACGTTTTATTTGTTTGTAATGATGTTTTTTGGTCACAAACAATATGAAAATCACAAAAAATAGTTACTTTAATTTTTAACATATATTTATCTTCTTCAGAATTTTTGACTTTTAATTTTACCTTGAAATTGACGTAAATGCAAGGTATAAAATACAGAATTTTATAAAGGTACAAAAACTAACATAATATAATTGATAGTGTATATAATTTTTGAAAAAATAATATAAGTGCCGCAAATCAAAAACCATTTATTGCCACAATCGATTCAAAGCCCCCAAAAATGGCGCAAACGTCCATAAGAAAATTCTACAGCATGAAAGGACCCCATTGCCAATTTTAACAAAGATACCAACAAAGATAACAAACAACCAAAACTGTCATTTTGTACTATAAAAAAATATGGGGTAGATCCCCATGAGGGGATGTACCTGCATAAGGACATTACAATCATTAAAATCATTCAAAAAAAAAAAAAAAACATGCAGCTGTTCGAAAAAATCCTTGCGGGTCTGGATTCGATCTCATTCCATCAGGAACTTCAACCTGACGCGCAGAACCACTTGACCATCGGGTGGCTCGTTGAAGTAAGGATTTACGATAACACATATTGTATTGGCGAGCAGCGATCTCGAGAAGAAGTTTCATAAATATTTTTTTTAAATTTTTCTAATTCAAAAATCGAAAATCGGGCTTCGAGGTCTGGTGGCCAGCCCCTTTGTGCTTCCGTGTAAAAAATTCCAGGTCCCTGCGTGCGATAGATTTGACTGGAGAGCTCGGTCAAATGGACAGACAGGCAGACAGACAGACACATTACACTTGCTTTTATTATTATAGATTCTATCCTGCCAGATGGATGTCAGTAAAATTTTAAATTTTTAGTCTGATTTTTTAAATCGGTCAAAATGCCGCTCCCCTGATTGCTGCCCCCGTGGCAAGAGCCACTCCTGCCAACCCCTAGCTACGCCACTGCCAACAACCCGTTTCTTTTCTACTGAACTCTCCAAAAAGAGGCAAGCATTGTCAAGCTTACATTTCAACTTACCAGAGGAGGGCTATAGTACACATGAACGGAGAAACTTTTACTTGTCTTTGAGTGTGCAATAGTAGCACTGGCAGGTGCTGCTCTACAGCATAACTTTTACAAGTTTTCAATGAAAGACTACCTGCGGTTTAAACTTTGCTCGGGTTTCACTGAAAACTTTTCAAAAAACTAGGTGCAGCCCTTTGTTTTCTACTGACTCATACTGTGAGAGCTTTTTCGAGTTGTAAAAACACGAAATAGGACGAAACAAAAGATAGGTAGAAATAAAGAATAGGCGTAAACAATGAACTTGATTAATAGCTAGTAACATAAAATTTATTGACTGAAAAAGTTTGAACTAAAGGTTGAAGTAATATTAAAGTAGTAGTTGTTTAGTCATAGATTAAATTCTGTTTGAGGGAATGCGAAAATATTGCTAAAATATTTTTGGTATGATTACAGTTTGAGTTTAAGGTATCAAAACTAGCCGAAATTTGGCTCATTACATGAGTTGGCTACTCTTTGCTCATTTCAAAAGATTTTTATCTGGAAAACCTAGGCAAGTAGAAGCTTATAGAGTACAATTTCCGAGTTCGATAAAATATATCATTTCTGTAATATCATTATCTTTAAATTCGAACCTATTTTACAAATTCAGACTAACTTACTAATCCAGATGGGGCTTGAAATCTGGCTGATGGCAACCCAACATGTAAAAAGATGTCCCTCTCCCTTAGGAAACTATCACTGCTAGGAAATGTAATTTCAACGATCCACATATTAAAAAAAAAAAAAAAAAAAAAAAAAAAAAAAAAAAAAACTCTTTGCAATATTATAAACCCGTTACGATAGTTTACAATACTATCTCGCTTAACTAACTTCTAATAGCTTAATACTGAAGCATATTTTGCGTTTATTACTTGTCTCACTTAGTAAACTGAAAGAAGACGGGAGGGGAAAAAATGGAGAATCGATAACTCGAAGTCCCAAGGTACCGGCTTAAAGCTTCGAGTTATTCGTAATTCGAGTTATAGGAAGTTCTCATTCCCTTCTCTATAGTTTGAGATTCGGAGAAAGCTTCGAGATGAAAGAGTATTCGAGTTATAAGACTTCGA
Source organism: Uloborus plumipes (assembly GCA_038373865.1). Lineage (NCBI taxonomy): Eukaryota > Metazoa > Arthropoda > Arachnida > Araneae > Uloboridae > Uloborus > Uloborus plumipes. The sequence goes on from JAXGGA010015961.1 coordinate 17,394, forward strand.
GTTCAACACTCCACTGCATATAGTATACCCTCATTTTGCTCGGGTTTATTTAACGCGGATGTAATTAATTATACATGGTTACAGATTTGCTCTCTTTATCTCGTTTATGAATGAGTTTTGATATTACGCAGAAGCGGTATAGCAAACAGAGCAAGTTAGGCATCTAAATCTCCCTCGGCATCTAAACTCCTCTGCTAAGTGGCCTCAGTAAACATTGTGTGTGTGGGGGGGGGGGGGAGACTGGTTTTAAAGCCCAAGAAGGGCTTTTAGAAGTGACGAAAGAGGACGAAACCAATAAGAAAACCGACATCAATGACACACAACCAAAAATAGACATCAAAAGTTTTAGGCAATTCCTTGAAAATGGTAAATGAGAAAACCCGACCAAGAGTGACAGAGTGAAAAATGGTTAATGATAGCTAAACAAACTATCATAGCTAGCTATTTTTATAGACACTGTTTATTCATGCTTTCCTTACACACATCAAACATATACCTGTATATTTAAATAATCACGCAATCATTTAATTACAATTGAAGGGACAAGTGGAGAAAGGTGATATGTGACATTTGAATTTTGCCGATTTACACAAATTCAGATTAGTGTGCGTTCAATTGTATTAACTCACAAACACAATTGAAGGGGCAAGTGAATAAAGGTGATATGTGACAGTTTTTTTAAATTTCTGCATATAGCGTTCAAAAAAAAAAAAAATTACCTTTTCACCTTCACCCATGATAAAAGGTAAGTTTTTCAAAAATTGTCACATATCACCTTTATCCACTTTCCCCTTCAATTATCTGTTTCTGGAAAGAAGAGTATTTCTTTTTTAACCCGTGGAACCTAACTCTTATTTTAACACTAATATTAGGTATAAATTTAAGCATTTTTGATCTACGCAGCATTTTCGTGGAAGGTAACGCCCTCGAGTGACCTTGAGGCGGAAAACGGACCACTATCATTTTGGGTAAGAACAGCGACAAAATTATTTTCTTGCGAGCTTAGCTCATTAAAGATTTTACCGCCTGAGTGAACTCTCTGATACTACCTGTGATGTTTCCCAACCATTTTGAGCTCATCACCTCCTTCATGAGACTGACTGACACGTATCGCCCACCCCTTTTTTCCTTGAAAAAAACATAACTTGGCGCAAGTGAACATCGCGGTATTATAAAAAATACAAATGCCTAACGAAAATTTGAAGTAAAATGTACGCAATAAAGCAATTATAACCAATCACTTTTAAACTAAATATATTAATAAACAAATAAAATAATTTTCATTTTTTTCTTTCACAAAACGAACTGATATAAAATTATGAAGAGTAACATTTAACTTAGATCATCGACGTACTTTTCAAAAAGCAGAAGCACATTTTTCAAAAAAATATTTTCCTTTCTACATTGGAATCTGGAGGAATTAAATTCATTGAAAACAAAAATTTGAATAAAAATAAATTGACAAACTGAAAACTGAATAAATTGACAATAAATGACAAAATACTTCCTAAGGTTCATCTGTGGTGCTCTTGAACTTTAACTTGTTTCTTTCTTAACTTGTGATTAATTGTCTGAACTTTGAACAACCCGTTTCGTATATGTTTACAATTTCGATTTTCGCTACACTTTTATTACTACTGTCTTCTATTCTAAATGCCCATCGTCCCCCTTAAGAATTTACCGCCTTTCTGAGGAGTCAAATCGCCATTTTGGGGGCAATCGCCCCAAGGGCGGATCCAGAAATGTTTCAAGGGAGGGGCGATTGATATATTTTCTTGCTTGCCCATTTTTTTTTTTTTTGCCATGCATCTTTGTTAACACATGTTTACAAATGATTTGGTCTTTCATTTCGAAAAATTTCTAGATCAGAGAGCCCGTATCCCCACCCTTTCCCTTCATATCATCAAAGATCAACAAAAATTGACTTTTTTGAACTTCAAAATCTAAAAACTGCTGGAGAAGAGTCCCTCAAGGGAGGGGCGATCGCCCCCATCGCCCCCCCTTGTATCCGCCCTTGAATCGCCCGCAGGTTGGGAACTACTGTGTCATACAATGAAGCTATCCGTTTCCACCTCAAGGTCACCCGCTATCTCTTCGTTGTCAAATTTCACCATATTTTAGTAACTTAAGAGCTGAGCAATACCTTTCAGCTTAAAATTTTCTACCGTGTCCAGAATGACGTGTCCGGACAGTTGCTCGCCGGCATAGTACATTTCCTTTTCCAGCCGGATATCAAATTCCCGGATGTAGTCCATGTCGCCGTCTTCTCGTCTGAAAAATGCAAAAAATAATTGACATTAGGTAGAGAGTACAGTTAAGGAAGAGGGCTTTAGAATTTTTCAGCAATATTCGTATAGGGAGAGGAAGAAAGAGGACATATACAATAAAACAAAGTTTCTTCTTTTCCCTTAAGCACAATTTTTCATAAACTCGAATTTAATTTTGGAATTATTTTTTAAAAAATAACACGTTCAAGTATTATATTTTCGAAATTCAATTTGCTCTTTCTCCATTCCAATTTCTATGAAGCTTAATTTTTGCAAAGCAAAGTGTGAAAATATGCTTGTTTAAGTTTTTGAGCCGTACTTTCGATTTTTAGTATGAGAAATATCTTTGTATTGGCAATAAAAAAATCTGACTGTATACTCGTATATGCAAATGTTACCGTAAAGCACCGAAATTAGAAATTTCGACTTCTACCAGTGATTCATCGCAAATATTCGGTCTTTTGCCTATGTCTTAGCTATGTGAAGGTTCATACTTACCGACTAATGTCAAAATTTTCCACATTTTGGATTTAAACTGCAACATAAATATATATTCTACGTGAAAAATTCACATTCACATAAGCAAGCCATAACGAGTTACGGCTTTTTCTTCTTCTTCTTCTTTTTAGCCTACTTTCCCGTTAAAAATAAAAGAAACGAAAAAAGCATTAAAATTGGCTTAATGTATCTAAAAAATGTCGCCAAGTCCAAAAAATGTCGCCAAGTCCAAAAAATATCGCCAAGTAAAAAAAATATCGCCAAGTAAAAAAAATATCGCCAAGTAAAAAAAAGTCAAAAAGAAACAAAAAAATGAAATAAATATCGAAAAATTAAAAATTTGAAAGTAGGGTATTGAGATGGGGAATTTGTGTGTCTGTCTGTCGGTCGGTCGGTCGGTCTGTCTGTCCCCTCCTAATAACTTTTGAATGAACATTCCGATTTGGACAAACTTTTTTTTGTTGGAAAGATCTCGGCGAGTACAGCTCATTCCCATATTTGATTTTTTGATTTGAACAATTTTTGGTTCAACTTTGAGCCGTTCAATTAACCGGTCCCGCGATACTAACTTTTGAATGAACAGTCCGATTTGAACAAACTTTTTTTTGTTCGAAAGATCTTTTCAAGGCTACTTCATTCCCGTACCTACATTTTTGATTTGAACAATTTTTTCGTTCAACATTGAACCGTTCAAAAAAGCTCTCACACCTAATAACTTTTGAGTGAACAGTCCGATTTGAACAAACTTTTTTTTGCTCGAAAGATCTTTTCAAGGATACTTCATTCCCGTACCTACATTTTTGATTTGAACAATTTTTTCGTTCAACATTGAACCGTTCAAAAAAGCTCTCACACCTAATAACTTTTGAGTGAACAGTCCGATTTAAACAAACTTTTTTTTGTTCGAAAGATCTTGGCAAGGATGCTTCATTACCGTATTTAAATTTTCAATTTGAACATTTTTTTCGTTTAACATTGAACCGTTTAAACAACCTTTCCCCACCTAATAACTTTTAAGTGAACCGTCGGAATTGAATAAACTTTTTTTTGTTCGAAAGATCTCGGAGAGGCTCCTTCCCATATTTCACTTTTCAATTTGAACAATTTTTCGTTCAATGATGAACCGTTCAGAAAAAAATTTAACATGAGCGCCTACGGAGAAATTTAAATTGAATGTTGATTCTGAACTTCAAGGCGGATTTCCTTCAAACTAACTTTGTAAGAAAATGGTTTTGATAAATAATGTATTGTAAAGTACTTTTCTGAATAATCTTCTGTGAGGACTCTGATTCCAACTCCGACTCCGCAGACATGGCGGAAATGCAGGCTCAGAAAAAAATGACTGACTGGGCAGACGATTTTTTGTTTATTTATTTATTTGTTTTGTTTAATTTATTATTATTATGATTTTTTTTTTGGCAGACGATATTTTTTTTTTTTTTTGTTAACAAAAATTTTTCATTCACGAGAGCATTTTATTCTTTATTTATATTTGACAACTGGCAACGGATTTAAAATGAAATTCAAGACATTTTATTAACGAACGAGTTTTTTTTTTTTTTTCTTTCTTTGATAAAATGTGTTTTGAAGTTCTTTGTACTTTTATTTTATTTGTTTATTTTTTTTTCTTTTGAAAACGATTGTGGAATTTTTCTACGGAAGAACTATAACAGTTACATTCTTTAAAAGGTGCGACAAAACTTAATTGACTCGTTTATTTAATTTTTACGTGTCTATTTCATCTGATGAGAGGGGTATATTTTGCTTTTAGAAATCAGCTTTAAGTGCTATAGAGGTATGTTTGACATAATTTTCAGTTTCAGATAATCAAGAGAATATTGATTAGATGCTAGAATGCCGATGTCGATGTACGGGAAAGTAGGCTCGTTTAGTTCTTGACAGAACTTCTTGTTTTTACTAAACCTTATATCTTGCGAATGAATCAAATCATTTACGATTATTTTCCAAAAACTCTATTTCTTCAAATTTTAAAGTTTGAATAAAACAAAATGAGGATTATAGAAACTGAATACAGTCTTGTTAAACGTGCTAAAGAAGGTACTATCAGCCCCCCGCTTAAACGAATACTGTCGGTTCCGAGAAATATTATTCGATTAAGCGAGGTATTTGATTAAGCGGGGATCTTTAACATTACGTCTATGGCATGGGTTCCGGGATGTTTGATTCTTATAAGTGGGGTATTCATTTATCCGTTACCCGATTAAAAGGGGACGACAGTGTGTAACTATCGAACTAAGTTTAAATGATCATTAAATATATTACCATTAAATATGGCAGCAAAAGTTTTTTCTACATAAAAAAGAAGATGCAGAGAAAATCCATGTCGGATATTCCCATTAAAGAATATATTCTCTTCGCTGCAGTTACTTCGAAAGTCATCAATATTCAGTTAAAAAATAACGTAATATTAAACGATTCGTTGACGATAATTTGTTTTCAGCAATCGTTTGCTTTACTAATAGTGCCACCCGCGAAGAGCAAAAATATTGATTGGAATATGACAGTGATAAACTGCCCACTTTTTTGGAATAGCTAAATTTTCATTATTTTATTTTTTTACTCTCTCTCTTTTTAATGCTAAAAATATTGTGTTTAATTTTTTTATTAACTTTCCCACTTTCTCTTCTTTCTTTTAATTCATTTTTTTTTTTTTTGCTTCTTTTTCCCCTCCTTTCTCTTTCTTTTTTTCTGACTTTTTTTTTTTGTAGTTATGAACTTATGATGTCGCTCAAATGTAAGAAAACACAAAATACAGATTTTGATTGATTTGACTGGGTTTTAATTTTGGACCAAAAGTATTAGTATCAAAATGTTTAATGCAGCAAGAAACGTATTGATATATGCAATCTAGCTAAAAGAAACATAATTTCAAATTAGAATACTTGAAACTTTGAAAAAATCTGTTTTAAAGATACATTTTCATTTCTTTTGCTCTCTAGGAAGACTGTTAAAGACAGAATATTTTTGGTTAAGCACTGGATATTAATGGCATTCTGGTATTTCTGGCTGCCTCCACATAAATAACTATTATTTAGCCTTATACAATTTACTCAAAATGATTTGATTCAGCTCAAAAAATATTTCTAAACACCAAGTTTGCTATCAGAAATGTCTCAGAAAAGTTTAATTTTCTGAAAAATATTTATGTATAATTACGAGAAAAAAAAGTTCTGGATATAATTACTTTGTGCTTGTTAAACTAAATTAAGAACTATATCATCTTTATTAGTAAAGTCTATTAAATGACAGCGTATTAAATGGATGTTAGTTACACTGTAAAAAATAGATTTTGTTTTTACAGTATAATACAGCTAATTTTACAGTAGTGAAAGGTAAAATTACTAGGGGGTTTCCCAGTTTATTACAGTGCCTTTCACAGTTTTAAACTGGAACCTCAGCTGCCATTATTGCACTGTTGTTTTTACAGTAATAAACTAATATTGCTATTTTTACAGTATATTATACTGTAAAAACAACTGCATTTTTTTGTAGTGTAATTAAATATCTGTAATTTCGTTCGTTAGACACTGATATAGTGTGCTCTCCTATGAATTCCGTATGCAATCAGTGCTATTATTTTTTAATTAAAAATTTTGGATGATAATTTTTTTAGTAGAATCTTCTGCTTCGATTATTTAAGTTTATCTTTTATATTACTTAACTGAGTGAAATCCGGCAGTAAATTTTCAGCCTAGTCTCCACTAAAAAATACTTATTTAAAAAATTCTAGCATGGTTTTAATGGAGGGTTAGGAGGGGTGGGGATAAATTTGTGAGTATTGTGTGTCGCATCGACAACAGGCATGTATCATCCTTTAAATTTCACCACAAGTAAAGCCGTGGCAGGTGATGCTAGTAAATACACTGCAAAAAAAAAAAAAAAAAAAGCTGTTGTTTTTACAGTATAATACTGGCAGCAGAGGTTCCAGTTTAAAACTGCAAAATGCACTGTAATAAGCTGAAACTAGTAACTTGACAGCTTATCACTGTAGCCGTATTACAGTTTATGACTGTAAACTAGCAATTTTACAGTTTACTACTGTAAAATTAGACATTTTACATTTTATTACTATAAAATAACTGTAAAATTAGCTGTATTATACTGTAAAAACAACATCGGTTTTTTACAGTGTAATAATAAAGGAAAATATGGAATGCACTTTTCTACGGTTACTGAGCTTATAGATCTAGACTGTCTCAAAACCAAAAATACGGCTCTGCACCAGTCTTAAGTTATAAGTATTTATGAAAAAACTTTAATCTAGCATGGAAGTGACGGGAAAAAACAGATCCCTTAAATGGTCATACAAAGAACTTGTTTGTCCAGACAGCTGCTCTTGATAGCTACTCATGACTTTCAGCCCAAGTAAAGATTTGAGCATCCTCTCTATACACGAACTGAGCCTTTTGAACTGTCTGACATGTACAGGGTTTACTAATGCTGCAGTGATCCATAAGAGGTATTGAGAAGAGGGAGTCAGCGAAAACTTTTTTCCCAATCACTCTGCTTAGCCGCATGGCGACATACGGACTGCAGATTAAGCTTCTGAAAAAATATTGGGGCTAGAAATAGGATTGAGATAGGTCATTTGGAACTGATGTGTTTAGGTGCAGATGATAGATTTCTACAGCTTAGTGGACATTTATTTCAAGATTATGGCGGAGAAAATTAGTGTTGCTTGTTGCGTTAAGGAGACTAGTAATTTTCGATTAAAAAACTTAATGCTAGCCAATCCCTATACTCGGTTACTTTAAAATAAGCGTATCGAGTTAAGAAATTTTGCGTCGTCTCCATGGAAACCGTACAAAAGGAAACAGTTCCACACTTTTTTTATGCACCGCTGTTAAAGCATCTCATTTGTTTTATGTTTATCGAACTAGGCTTACGCTTTCATTCATATTATGATATCTCAGTTATTTCTAAGCATTTTCTAACAAATCTGGGCATACATAAATAAAGCACCCATTTCTTAGAAGAAGTTATGCTCTATTAACGTTGATTTTTTAATAGAATAATAGTTTACGTATAAAGCAATTTTAACCGTTTGCATTCAACCATTGCTGCAAAAGTTAAGAGGGGAAAAGTTCAAAGCACCGTAACTATGACAACCAGCAGGAGAAAAGGGCGGAGAGTGGGAAATTAATTTTACTTTGAGACGGCTAGTTCTCGTTACACAGGGTATAGTAGCGTGGAGGATAAGGTTAGAGCAAGCGAGAGCCAAACTGTCAGACCACGGTTACCATGCATTGGTTAATGGTTAGTTGAAGCATGGGGGAGGAGGGAAGAAAAAAATCTATTTAGATGAAGAGGGAGAAGAAAAACGTTAAAATTGTTTTAAATATTTGATGTCTTGAATTTAAATTATGTTTTTCGCAATCACGAATTGCGATAGGTCTCTGTGTGTAAACGTTTGTGTGTGTGTGTGGAAAAATATATAAAGAAATATGGAAATGATTTTTTTTTTCAGTTCCGTGTACACTTTACCGTGAAACATGACGCATGCAACAGTAGGATATACAACGTTGACAAAGCACAAATTAGCAACTAAATGCATCCACGTGCTTCAGGGTTTCAAGGGACCTCTTTTTCAAAGTAAAAAGATGCGAGCTTTTGGGATGGTCTTTTTAGCTCTTCACTTGCTCAAATGAGAGAGGAGAAAAAAAGCACGTCGCGTCGTACTTGTGGTTACTGATATAATTTGATCCCACACTGGACTATACACCAATAAAAACTATTACTTAACGCTACAACATGATCAAATAGTTATGAGCTTCATTTATGTGCTTAAAAACCGCAACATTTCGTAAATGTAAGTTAGTTACACGTTTTACGAGCACTTTTGCAGAATCAATAAAACTTAATACCAGCAAAAATATGAAAATTGTCTTGATGTCTAGATATTATTATAAACTATTACGATAAAGAGCTTCACTTTTGCCCTTAAAAACAAGAAAACTCCGACATAAAAGTAACTAACTGTCTTGACTGCTCTTAGTCTAGTTCCGATGACTCCAGAAGCATCGCGCCCCGAATCTGAACGTTGTCCTTACCAGGGTTGCCAAATGTAACAACTATAAATACGGAACAGGCTTGGGGATGCAAAGGGACAAAGTTTGAAAGTCAAATTTTCACTACCTGGAGTTTAACCCTTTATGTAGGGATGCACCGATTAATCGGCAGTACCGATTAATCGGCCATAATCGGCCACTTTGCGATTTTGCGATTATTAATACTCGGCAAAATTGAGCCGATTAATCGGCTGAAAAATATATTTTTTTAATATTATTCTTTAAAGTGTACCTTCACTAAGAAATTATGTCATTGATTTTATTGACAGTCATAATAATCCTCATAGTTGATATTAAGTTTTTAATAAATTTATTCTCCTGCTTTGAATAAATATACACATAAACAATTTTGCAACATTTTTCATGTGCGATAGTTTTCTCCTTAGTACTGTGTTAGGTAACTTCTAATTTTCAAAGAATAAAAGTCTTAAATTAAATTGCTACTGATAATTAAAATTGAAAATTAAAAGTACCGTAAAATGGGGTGTATAGGAACAGCGGGGTCAATCGGAACAAAACTTCCCGACCGTACAAAGAAATTCTTCATAAATATACTATTGAGTATTTTTCGCCATGAATTTTTTTTTAGAAAGGTAAGATCATAGGAAGTAGGAAAAAATTACTTTTGTCAATCTGGCAACGCTACTGGCTTCTAAAGAGGGCTGCACGTTGAATGCTAGAAAACATCACATTTTCATAGACTGCAAAACTTCATATGCAAGAACAAATCTTCTTATATTTAAAAACTATGAGTGGTATGTTTCAATTGCACATGTATCTGAACAACAGAATACCACATTAGAATTTACATTTTTTATCAATTGTGTCATAAAAGTGAAGAATTCTGAAAAATGCCATAGGAAAAAAATTTGCGGGGTGAATCGGAACACTTAGTTCTGTTGTTCCAATTCAAACTTATTTGAAGGAAACTGTTTGAAAAATCAAGATTCTAACCCTAATTCTTCTAATCAAGACAAGGACAAGGATTTATTACTGTTTATCCCTTCTCGTGAGCAACTAGATCTTAGAATGACAAAAGTTGCAAATTTCAAAAGATTTTTTCTCCAGGAGACTTCTTTTTACTTAAAATAAAAGGGGGAAAGTCACATAGACTTTATGTAGTAAACGTCCAGCACACAGACAGTGATGAATAAGCAAAAAAATTTTTCAGGACAATCCCCGAAACCCAGAAATTTCAAAAAACTAAAGAAAAGGTAGAGTTCATCCCAGGAGATGTTATGAAAAAACTTAAGCCAAGTCACAATTGCTAGTTTTAAGGACAAGTACATATTTGTGGACGACATGAGTGACTTCCATTCATGTTAAATCTTTGTATTTCAATTCAAAAGTATTTCTTAAAATTACTTTTCATTTTTCATAAGTTCAAAATTATTTTGAATTTTCACAAATTATAAACGTTTACTGGTACTGAAATTATACATTTATTTGACAGTAATTATCTGTTCTTATTCTCCCCCATCAATATTACTCATGTTTGTGAGACCTATTACAGATTAAATTGAAAAAAATAAAAATTTTAACAAGTGTTCCGATTGACCCCTATC
>JAXGGA010015962.1:0-27809 GCA_038373865.1 Uloborus plumipes
CATCTTTTAAAATATTATTATCATTAACCATATGACTAGATGCTCCACTGTCCAAAACAAAAGTAAGTTTCGCTTCATTTTCATTTCTGCTATCAGCATAAAATGACAATTTATTTGCTTTTTCCTCATTTGATTTTTTGTTTCTGAAAAAACAATCCTTCTCAACATGATTATTTTTCTTACAAATTTTGCAGAACATTTTTCCTTGACAATCTTTTGCCAAATGCTGATCACTGTTGCATTTGAAACAATTCTTGACTGAAGTTTTGTATTTATTTCTGGAGCACTCAAAAGCCTTGTGACCGGCTTTTTTAGACAAAAAGCAAATAATTTTACTTTTATTTGCAAGAAATGACACATTTTCAGGAATTTCATTTTGTTGCCTAGTTCTACTTTCTTCAGAAGTTAATCTACTTATAAGATTGTTCAAAGTTCTGTCAGTTTTAGCGGTGGATTCCCATGCAGAAACAAAGTGCAGATATTCTAATGGCAAAATATTTAATACTTTACTAATTAGCATTTCTTCCGTGATATTAAAGTTCAAATTATTCAATTTGAAACGTAAGTTTTCGATAGCTGCGATATTTTCATTTACAGAAACTTGTTTACTAAACTGAAAATTGAAGAAATCTTGCATTAGATTATTCTTTAAATTTTCATTTTCTTGAGAAAACATGGCCTTCAATTTATCATACATTTCTTTTGCAGTTTTGCAGGAAATTAAAGGTACCAGCAACCTTTTATCAACAGTTCTTACTATCAAACTTTGTGCTGTTGCATCTTTATTTACGAAACCTTTATCTTCCTCAGTTTCTTCTTCACAAACAATTTCATACAGTTCTTTAGCTTTTAAGATAATATCAACTTGAAATTTCCATAATTCAAAAGACTGCGTATCTTTTAATATTACTGTCTCTTCGATTTCGTTTTTACTGATATCCATATTCGTTTTTACGATACGCACATTAATTTCAAAAAACAAATAACCAACAGTTCCTTATAACTGAACTCAAATTCGTATTTTAGAATGTTTCACTCACTTCATGCGTCATTTTAATGCCAACTCAGCACTTTCGTTTTCACTCGTATCGAAATCACGAACTCAAGAGTTTTTACTTTTTTTTAGGCGAAACGAATGCGCTTTCTTTTTCTTTTACTTCAGCTTTTATTTTTACTTTACAGAGCAGCTGGGAACATAACCTATTAAGTTTTACCAAGGCTTCACTAGATAGCGTTTTATACAGGCTGCTTCATTTCATCAAAATCTTTGGGATTAAAACGGATGCATGTCGCCTAGCGACATCTATCAAATTTTGTGGTAACTAACATTATAAACAAATCAGATAATAAAAGACAAAATTAAAATTTAATTTGTTGGCGACAATTTTACAATTTGGCATTCAATTCTATTTTATTATATTTTAACGTCATTTAATAGCTTGTTCGATTTGCTGGTTTATTCTGCATTTTAACGGCTTGTTTTAATTAGTTAGCGAATTATTTTTCATTTTAATTGATTCTAATTATAATTAAACTATGAAACGACACTGGCACCGCAGAGCGATAAATGGCGATTTTGGAACGATAGTTCCATCAAAACTTTTGATGAGTTTAGATTGTCAAATTAATTTGTTTGGCGAGTTTTTTAACAAGAATTCTCACATTATTTCGCAGCTTTTTTTTCAGTTGGCCCATTATTTTACTTTCAAGTATTAAACGTATGTGTGAAATTAGAAACAAAAAAGGGAAGATTTCGGTGATTGGAAGTCTGGTTATCTTTCCCTATTGGCGTTAAATCTTTGTGGCCAATTTATGAGCGAGGGAAATACTTCCTTCGCAAACATAAACTAAAGAGCAACAAAATAAAGTAATTATCGCCAAAAATTTGGCAACCACACCAGATTCCCAATTATCGAAATATTATCAATGTGTGAAATTTAACATAAAAAGAACATTACCTTTTAATGTTGTGTAAATGAAAAAAAAAATTACATTTGGTCGTCGTAATATTGTAGTTTTGTTTATTTTTTTCGTACTTGTATTGCTCTTTAGTACCAAGCGATTATATATGCTCATTTCGTTGTTACTAAAGAAATTAATATGTTTTGTTGTCAATCGTCTTTCCGTTGAACACCAATCGCTTCATTGCAGGTGCATTCATTCTGGGGCATCAAAAGGAAATGTCTCTGCGAATAGATTCGCCATTTATCGCTCTGATGGGTCAACGCTATCAAAATGAACATCTGAGCTTTTGCGTAGCAATTAAGATCGTGTGAGCAACAATAATGAAACTAAATAGTAAATAGAACAATCTTATTTCATTGCTACATTTTTATTTATCGGCTGCGAATTTAAGCGTATATTTTATTAATACAGAGATGTTAAAATTGAACGCCATTGCTATATGTTGCTAATTCGAAGAAAGTAAACAATGAATGAATGTCGTATGACTGAATCATGAGTTGCGACCAACTTTACCTGAAAAGTGAATTTAATTCCCCTAAAAAGCAGTACTAATAAGGCCTTCGGCATCAATTCACTCTGTACTCCACTTCAGTAAACTATATCAATATTTTTTAACCCTTAAAGATAGGATGAACATCACTTTTTACAGCAGAAACAACGTGCTAATAAATGTAAACAAACACATCATTCAGCGCTCTCTAGCGGGCAAATCTTTACCATTGATGTTTTGAGTAATGAAGCAGCCTGTATAAAACGCTATCTAGTGAAGCCTTGGTTTTACTTAAACATTTTATTGCATGAGATGAGTGGATAATATAAACAGAATACACAGATACAAAAAAGCACGCGACAGATTTGTTTATTTGTTTATTTACAACACATATTTCGAGCTCGTGTACTTGGTCACGCAGGACCCGTTTATGAACTCACGTCCAATATGACAGATAGTACAAGACAGTACAGGACAGAGTTTACGCTCACGTAGAAGGAAGTTACAACCAGAGCGAGGGCGGGAATCGAACCCGCCGTCCTGGGCTTCTAAAGTGACGGGCGAACAGACAACGCCGCCAGGACCCCACGCGACAGATACAACACAAAATCCCAAAAGTGTTTATCACACAAGTGATGCCAAACGATTTCACAAAAACATCTAACATAGTGTTGCCACACAACATAACTTCAGAATTATATTCAACAATCATCACGTGCTTATATGTTGGTAGGTACACCAACATATAAGCAGCCGAAAAATACTTTTCAACCACCCCCGAGTTAATTACGACGAGTTTTCTTGTGACGTCTGTATGTACGTATGTGCGAATGTATGTATGTATGTATGTCCGATTTTTGTGAAGGGTCCGTTTTGCTTGATCGTATTTTTGTGAAGGGTCCGTTAACGGACCCGAATTTCCTCTGGCCAGACCCCTGATGTGGGTCGCATAACTCAAAAACTATATGCCGTAGAAGCTTCTAGCTTAGTATGTAGGCTCTGAGGTTGGTCTAGTTGTGCACCTCCCCTTGTGGTTGCATTCGAATGCCCCTAAGGGGGTGTTTTACCCCTTTTTTGGGGTAAATCAGTATTAATTTTAATGCAGATGAATTGGCACGACCACTTGGCGATATATCGCCAAGCTTTTGGTCGCCAAGTGTTTGACGCCAACTTGGCGACAAATTTGGCGAAAAAAAAATTTTTTGAAATTGGGTTTAATGGACCTTATTCATGTGACGTCATTGCGGGTATTGACCGAGCCTAGCAGACGAAATTTAAGATTTGGAACCAATCAAGATTGTGGAAACTGGATGTAATACCCGCAAACGAAGACCGTTGCCATTCCGTGAATAAGGTCCATTTGGCGCTATTGGCGATAGTTTGCGAAAAATCCACTGAATGATGTTAAAATCGGCGATATTTAGAAAATGAATCATTGTAAAACATTTGTTTTGCATTGTTTCGTGGCAAACTATGGGTGTAAATGTTCGAATTGCTATCTTGCTCACTCCTAGCACTATTTTAACACTAAGGCATCTACAAAGAAATTTACACGTAAAAGGAAGTAGTGTGGGACCCATACCAGATTTTTTTAATTTGCATATTTATTTTGAATTCTTGTTTTGGCAGGTGGCGCTGTAACGAAGTACCTTTTTGTTGCCTTTAAAGCACGCGTCACTTGTCAAACTATTAGCTAATTGCTTGTCATGCAAGATGCATGTGACCATATTTAAGTGTTTCAGAGTAAATAAAGTATTATTAGTATAAAACCGGTATCCTCTCTCTACGTTTGAACAAGTCACATTTTTTTATGCAGCTAAGTAACACAGTTATTTATCGAACCTGTGAATAATGTATGTTATCTATTTCAAGTTCTCAAGGGTTCGGAGAAGTTTTTCTTCTGATTTTGCGCGGTTAACTTAGTTAAAATTACAACTTTATCTTTTGGAAATGAATTCCCCAACAAAAGTGCCGAAGTATATATTTTATCTGTCTTCTCCTTATTTTTCCTATCAATTTGTGTTACCCATCAAGCATACAAACCATTTTTCAAACAGTTAATGTTGTCACGTAAAATAAGCGCAATACCTGCAAACATGCAAGTATTTGGGGGTTGTGGAAGGCATGGGGTCGCAGGCAGTTTAGTTGGTTGAAAAGGGGTCGCGATATGAAAATGATTGGGAACCACTGCTCTAGTGTCTAAAAATGCTTTTTTCGAACTTCAGTCTTGAAAATTTATGGCTGGGGAGTCCCTTGAGGAAGGGGCGATTGCCCCCCACCGCCCTTTCCTTGTATCCGTCCAAGCCCTGACTTTATTATTATCTGGAATAAACTAGATTTTTTAAAAACATTTTTTATAGAGAGGAAAGGTGGGGTGGGGGAGGGGCTGAGGAGCGTGGTGAAAGTTGATCAGCATTGTTATTACAGCATGGGTTATATGAACCTATGCATTGCTTGAAATGCTCTTAATATTCCACTATTAGCTTTCTATGGTCTCTTTTCACGTCTTCTAACGATAATGAGCGTACCAGGTTTGATGTGCAATCAGCATTATAATCACGCGTGTAAACTCGTTCTTAATTACCCCGTGTCAGGACGTCGGCGAAATTTGTAGTCGTCAGAGGGCAAGGGTCTCGGAATTAGGTTTTTATTAGATTACGGGCTGCACTGCCTCCTTTCATCAGGCGAGAACGCCCCTCCTTCATTTGAGCCATTTTCTCGAGACTAATAGATTTCGCGACGACAGAGATGGTGACTTTTGATTAAAATTGTGACGGCCGGTGTTAATATTCATAAGGATGGAGAAATAAAAGATGGCGTCTCTGAGATCAAGGTTTCTTGGGAAAAATTTGGTCTCTCGCTGTTAGTTTGATGGATCGAATGATTCGCCGGAGGGTAAAATTATGATGAGGCTATTTGTATGTATATGTATCAAAGATTAAGTATGTATCGAGATAATATTCATGCGTTAGATAATTGTTGACTAAGTGCCCGAAATTGGTTTTAACGATTCGTGCGAGGAAAATATTAAGTTGTGATTTACGGTAGGAAAAACGCACTGTCCATTTATTCGGACTGTGTTATCAACAAGAACAAAACCTTTGCGCCGTGTATTGATAAAGTAAATCCCTGTAATACCGAAAACACGTTGTAATGCATTTATTTTGCAAGTTCGTGCCTTGTAACGTTCTGATCAAATTTTTGTTTCAAGTGCTCCGTATCCAGGAACTGATTTCGTGCAACGTCTTCTCCCTTGGTTCACAACGCACTGCTATCTGTCGGAACTCTTTGAGACAAGAGAAATTAACGATTGGTTGATTTCTAAATGTAAATTTAAAAATTAGCCAATTACAAAATTTTATTCGAATATTGTTTGGATTTATCACCATAACAACGGCATCATTGAATTGCAGCAAGGTGGTGCTCAAAATGGAACCCATGTCTCCTGTAGCGAAGCAAATGTGGTAGGCATTTGGTATTTAGTGTAATGTATTGCCTTGGTCTGGTTGTAAGATGTTTTGTTTGTACGTATTGGCAACAATGCGTGATTCTCACTACTGATATTTCAAATTTGGACTTGTAACTAAATTAGTCATGTTACGAATAAAGCATTAGTTTTATAAGCAATGCAATTTATTTGTGCATATAAAACATTTAGAAGGCGTTGTTTCGGGTTGGGCAGTAGGAATAAGTGGCCATCCCTGAGTTAATAGTTGTGAGTTCTCTCTCGAATGGAAGATAGAGGAAACCTCTTGGAAACTGGGAGTTCATAAACTTTTTTAGTAACGACACAGATTCTTCTAAAGTAGCATTAACAACGTACATTAGTACACAAACCTATTTTTCTGGATTATGAAAAAAAATAATAATACATGCAAAAAGAAGTCTTGCGGTGTACTGTCTGTTTTTCTCAGGTAAATCCTTCGCGTATTTACGCATGCATCAGGTCTTCTCTGATCTTACTAAAAAGGGATGTTAGGTAAGATAATAATAAGGAGAATAATAAAAAGAAGCATTTTGAGCCGTATCAAACAACGTAGAACGATGCTAATTTCAAATACATAGTTCAGTTGAATGTGTCAAAAGGATAGCAAATGCAAGTTTTAAATTGAAAACTTCAAAAAGTTCCCACGCACAACCCATCACCCATTTTTCAGTTCAATGGTTAGCGAGTGCTGGGCGCGGCTTTTACGGATGGACAGTAACTTGATTTTCCCTTTATCTCGAAGTTTTCGTTAGGTCCCAAACTCTTGAAGAAGTTAAAAATGCAAGACAACGTGTCCAAAAATACAAATAAAAGGTTTAAAAAGAGTTAGAAAACTCTAGCAAATAGCTTTCGGGGCTATTATAAATGAAGCCCCATCATCAGTGCAAAAAGCTGATGGTTCACTGACCACAGTCAAGTGAACCAGGAATGCGAGAAGAGATGCGAGAATTCCTTATATTCTTGAAGAAAGCTGTGAATATAAGGAATTTCCTATTGCTTGAAATGCCAACAACACGAAGCTTTCAGCCGCGATCCCTTGGGACTTCGAGTTATCGAGATTCGACTGAATTAATTTTATAATGCTTTTATTCATTAATGTGTAATAGTGGCATTGTATTATAGGTTTCAAAACAGCTTTTTTTTTAATAAAAAACGGTACCTAAATCTTTTGTTTAGAGATTTATTTATATTTACTTTTTTTTATTGAAGGAATTCCCTTTAACCACGGTTTAACTAGCACGGGAACCCGCCAGAGCTCAGCGTCTTATCTGTACTTTTAGTACAGCGTATATCTGTACTTTTTCGTGAATTTTTACAGATCAGATGGAATTTTCAACTATTTACCCTTGAATTCTGAAGTATTGAGTTCTGAAGAATGTGAAATCTCTACTTTTTTTTTTTTTTTTTTTTCAAATTACCCATTGACAGGTATTGCAGTGGAAATGTGTCATTTATAATTCTTAAAACAAGACAATTTTTAGATAAATTGGCTTGCAAACCACCGCTTTTAACGTACTTCCCCCTTAAAGTTAAAAAAAAAGATGAAAAAAGCAATAAAAGTGGCTTAATGCATCTTAAAAATATCGCAAAGTTCAAAAAAAAAAAAGTCAAAAGGAATTTAAAAAAAATAATATCGAAAAATTAAAAATTGGAAAGTAGGGTTGGGAATGGGAAAAAAAATGGGTGCCTGTCGGTCTGTCTGTCCCTCTTAATAACTTTTGAATGTGAATAGTCTGATTTGAACAAACTTTTTTTTTTCTCGGCGAGGATACTTCATTCCCGTATTCAATTTTAAACCGTTCGAAAAAGCTTAACATAAGCGCCTACAGGGAAATTTAAGCTCAATGTATATCCTGAAGTTAAAGGCGGATATCCTTCAAACTAACTTTGTTAGAAAAAATTTTGATGAAGCATGTATGGAAAATATTTTTCTCAATAAGCTGTTTTTGAGGACTCGGATTCCGACTCCTTGACTCCGACTCTGACTCCGCAACCATGGCAGAAATGCAGACTCCTACAACTGGAATTTTAGAGCCTTCGATTATCACTCCACCTATCAATTCCATTTGACGACTCCAACATTTTGACTCCGACTACGACGCCGTGTCCTTGACTCGGACTCGGACTCCGCAGCGATGGCGAAAATGCAGGCTTGTAAAAAATGACCGGCTCTAGAAATTTAGAGCCTTTGACTCTAACTCCACCTGCCGACTACGACTGAAGACTTTAACTTTTCCTTTTCAACTCCAACTCTGAATCCTCGACTCTAACTCTGACTCAACAAACATGGCAGAAATGCAGACTGGGAAAAAATGACCGACTCCTACTCTGAAAAGAAATAACTGTACAGACGTTTTTTTTTTTTTTTGTTCATTTATTTGTTTTGTTTTATTATTTTTTTTTCGCAAACAATTTTTTTCTAACAAAGATTATTCATTTAAGAGAGCGTTTTAAAAGGATTTTTTTTATTTTCAATTATTGGCAACAGAATAAAAATAACATTTGAGGAATTTTACTTAGGAACTAGTTTTTTTTTTTTTTTTTGTTTCATAAAATGTGTTTTGATGTACTTTTTAGCCTACTTTCCCGTAAAAAATAAAAGAAAGGCGAAAAAAGTATTAAAAGTAGCTTAATGCATCGAAAAAATATCGCCAAGTCCAAAAAATATCGCCAAGTTAAAAAAATATCGCCAGTCCAAAAAATATCGCCAAGTTAAAAAAATAAAAAGGTACAATGAATATCGAAAAATTAAAATTTTGAAAGTAGGGTATTGAGATGGGGAATTTGTGTGTCGGTCGGTCGGTCGGTCTGTCTGTCTGTCCCCCCTTAATAACTTTTGAATGAACATTCCGATTTGGACAAACTTTTTTTTTGTTGGAAAGATCTCCGCGAATACAGCTCATTCCCATATTTGATTTTTCGATTTGAACAATTTTTGGTTCAACTTTGAACCGTTCAAACAACCTGTGCCGCGATGCTAACTTTTGAGTGAACGGTCCGATTTGAACAAACTTTTTCTTTGTTCGAAAGATCTTTTCAAGGATACTTCTTTCCCGTATCTACATTTTCGATTTGAACAATTTTTCGTTCAACATTGAACCCCTCAATCAAGCTGTCACCCCTAATAACTTTTGAGTGAACAGTCCGATTTAAGTAAACTTTTTTTTGTTCGAAGCATCTCGGCAAGGATACTTTATTACCGTATTTAAATTTTCAATTTGAACATTTTTGGTTCAACATTGAACCGTTCAAGCAACCTTTCCCCACCTAATAACTTTTGAGTGAACCGTCCGAATGGAACAAACTTTTTTGTTCGAAAGATCTCGACTAGTACAGCTCATTCCCATATTTGATTTTTCGATTTGAACAATTTTTACTTTCTTCTATGTCTAATATATAGAAGAAAGTATTGGTTTCGTGAAAATTTTCGAATGTCGAATTTTGACGGATTTGCACGTTTTGAGGTGCGCTGAGTCCATTTCGACCATTTTTGGAAAATGTCTGTCTGTGTGTGTGTGTGTGTGTGTGTGTGTGTCTGTCTGTGTGTGAGTCTGTATGTGTGTGACCAGTTTTTGTGGCCGCGCTAGAGCAAAAACTACTGCATGAAATCGAACAAAAATTTTTGCACATATGTACCACCATGTGAACTGGTGCACCTGACTTTGTTTAGCGAATTCCTCCAAGGGGGGTGGAGCAATCGCACGTGTTCTGCGCGGAAGTGAGTGCTATATCTCAGGAAGTAACCGGCGGAATCAAACTAAAATTGGTCCATAGGTAGACCCTACTGAGTACAGGTGCTGATTTAATTTGTTTGTCAATATCTCCAAGGGGAGTGGAGCAATCGCACGTGTTCTGCGCGGGGGTGATTGCTATATCTCAGGAAGTAACCGGCGGAATCAAACGAAAATTGGTCCATAGGTAGACCCTATTGAGTACAGGTGCTGATTCAATTTGTTTGTCAATATCTCCAAGGGAGGTGGAGCAATCGCAAGTGTTCTGCGCGGGGGTGACTGCTATATCTCAGGAAGTAACCGGCGGAATCAAACGAAAATTGGTCCATAGGTAGACCCTATTGAGTACAGGTGCTGATTCAATTTGTGTGTCAATATCTCAAAGGGGGTGGAGCAATCAAAAGTGCTTATTTTGTCATTGCACCTACTGTATCTCGGGAAATATTGCTGCGATTTGAATGAAATTTGGAATAACACTAACCCAATATGGAAGCAAGCATCGATTAAATTTTGGCGCCAATCGCCACAGGGGGAGGGTGGGGTGATTTTTGCGCTTAGTCAACAATGCGAAAAATTAATTCATTAAAAAATCGCTTTCACGCTATTTAATTATCAAAACAGCTGAAAACTTTCAATGATTTGAAATTTTTAACTGTTGCCAATTTCTTTTTACTA
This sequence comes from Uloborus plumipes, assembly GCA_038373865.1. Taxonomy (NCBI): domain Eukaryota; kingdom Metazoa; phylum Arthropoda; class Arachnida; order Araneae; family Uloboridae; genus Uloborus; species Uloborus plumipes. The sequence continues at coordinate 10,349 of JAXGGA010015962.1, forward strand.
ACAAATAAAATGTTTGCAATTTATCTAAACAAGGCTTTTGCAATGATTTCCAATTTCGCTCATTGATTCTACATTTGCAGGGTTATTACGATAATTGGGAAATTGGAGCTGTCTCCAATTACTCGGGCGAGTACGTATTTTATTTTGTAACCGGAATTCATAAGATAGATATAGAAGAAAGTTTCGTGACGGCCACGACAGCTAGTTTGGTTCAACTTTGAACCGTTCAAACAACCTGTCCCGCGATGCTAGCTTTTGAGTGAACAATCCGATTTGAACAAACTTTTTTTTGTTCGAAAGATCTTATCAAGGATACTTCATTCTCGTGTTTACATTTTCGATTTGAACAATTTTTCGTTCAACATTGAACCCCTCAATCAAGCTGTCACCCCTAATAACTTTTGAGTGAACAGTCCGATTTAAATAAACTTTTTGTTTTTGTTCGAAGGATCTCAGCAAGGATATACTTCATTACCGTATTTAAGTTTTCCATTTGAGCATTTTTTCGTTCAACATTGAACCGTTCAAGCAACCTTTCCCCACCTAATAACTTTTGAGTGAACCGTCCGAATGGAATAAACTTTTTTTTGTTTGAAAGATCTCGGAGAGGCTTTCCCATACATTTCCATATTTCGCTTTTTGATTTGAACCATTTTTCGTTCAATATTGAACCGTTTAGAAAAAAAAATAACAGCGTCTACGGGGAATTCAAGTTGAATGTTGATTCTGAACTTATAGTCGGATTTCCTTCAAACTAACTTTGTAAGAAATGGTTTTGATAAATAATGTTTGTAAAGTACTTTTCTGGGTAATCTGTGAGGACTCTGATTCCGACTCCGACTCCGCAAACATGGCGGAAATGCAAACTCAGAAAAAAATGACTGACTGTGCAGACGATTTTTTGTTTATTTATTCATTTGTTTTATTTTATTATTATTATTATTATTATTTTTTTTTTTGGCAGACGATTTTTTGTAACAAATTTTTCATTCACGAGAATATTTTATTCTTTATTTATATTTAACAACTGGCAACGGATTAAAAGTGAAATTTGAAACATTTTATTAACGGACGAGTTTTTTTTTGCTTTTTTTTTCTTTCTTTGATAAAATGTGTTTTGATGCTCTTTGTACTTTTATTTATTTATTTATTTTTATTTTTGAAAACGATGGAGGATTTTTTCTACGGAGGAACTGTAACAGTTACACTCTTTAAAAGGTGTGACAAAACTTTATATATTCGTTAATTACTTTTTACGTGTCTATTTCATATCAGCTCTTAGTGCTAAAAAAGTATGTTTGACATAATTTTCAGTCTCAGATAATCAAGAGAATATTGATCAGGTGCTAGAATGCCGATGTCGATGTACGGGAAAGTAGGCTCGTTTAGTTCTTGACAGAACTTCTTGTTATTTTTAATTCTGTTTTCAAAACAATTGAAGAATTTTTCTACGTAAGAACTATAACTGCTACATTGCATAAGAGATGCTACAACTTTATTTATTCTTTTGTTTACTTTTTACGTGAATATTTCATCAGCTGACAGAGGAATATTTTGTTTTAGAACAGCTTTATGTGCTGAAAAGATATGTTTGACATAATTTGCAGTCTCAGATAACTAGGAGAATATTGATCAGGTGCTAAAATGCCGATGTCGGCATACGGGAAAATAGGATCGTTTAGTTCTTGACAGAACTTCTTGTTTAAAAGAATAAAATATCTGTTTTTTAACTTTTTGGCTAAATAATTTGAACTGACATTTTTGCCTCAACAAAATTATGCAATCATCCCGGAACTGGAAAAGTTGTGTCTGCACAGCACCTACTGTCTGATCTTCATTGGTAAAACCTTCCGTGCATTTACGCATGCGTCAGGTCTTCTCTGATCTTACCAAAACAGGGGTGTTAGGTGAGATAACAATAAGGGGTGAAAAAAGGATTTTAACCGTATATAACAACGTGGAAGGATGCTAATTTCAAATACATAGCATAGTTGAGTATGTCAAAAGAATAGCAAATGCAAGTTTTAAATTGAAAACTTCGGAAAGTTATCACCTACAGTCCGTTCATGAAAGCCGTGCCTAGCACTAGCGAGCCATTCCACTTAAAAAAGGGGTGATGGGTTGTGAGTGGGAACTTTCCGAAGTTTTGAATTTAAAACTTGCATTTGCTATCCTTTTGACATACTCAACTATGCTATGTATTTGTAATTAACATCGTTCTACATTGTTTGATACGGATGAAAATGCTTCCTATTATTCTTCCTCTTATTGTTATCTTACCTATCACCCCTATTTTGGTAAGATCAGAGAATACCTGGCGCATGCGTAAATATGCGGAAGGTTTTACCTTAGAAAATCAAACAGTACAACCCATCTACCCTTTTAACAAGTGGAACTGTTCGCGAGTGCCAGGCGCAGCTTTCATGGACAGACAGTACCCATCATGGTGATACTGATTTTAATTGCTTGTAAAATCATTCAATCTCTGAGCATGGGTCTCAGTGGCCGAGCGGTCTAAGGCGTGTAGCCGATAACTCTGAGACGGTGGGTTCGACTCCCACCCTTGCTCCGGATGTACTTTCCTTCCTTTGTGATGTAACTCTCATACATTGTCTGTACAAGATATGTGACAAGACATGTGTAATGGAGGCAAGACACTAGATTGTAGTCCTCATCAAAAAAAAACCTGGGCATATAGCCCCAAACGAAACGAAACGAATCTCTGAGCACTGATGACAATGTTTAATATTTTCAGACTTTGTGGTGAATAGAATCAGAAAACGGCAAAAAATATCGAAAGAAAAAAAAATCTATACCTATGAATTTAACTCTTTCCTCGCCAAGCAAGAAGCTTAAAATTAGAGCAGCACGAACTGCTAACTTTGCAACTGACGAAATGTCCGCCATTTGTTTTGGATGCATCCAGATTTAGCAAGATTTTGTGGCCATTGGTTGAGAAAGGTATTAACAGTAAGTTAAATGTTTGCATATTTGAAATTGTATGTTGTTCGTTCATATTCATCGAAGTTATTCGAAAGGTATTGTGTATTGTCAGTGCAAATGATAAGTGGTTCAAGTTAATAACTTTTTCTGATCTGATGTGTTTCGTAGAGCTTTAGAAATTGAATTTACGCATGTTATTTCTCCAGAATGATGTTGATTTTTCTTTCTAAGTCTAACATTGGAAACATTTTACCTTTTTATAGCTCTCATTCAAAACTGTTTTCGCTGCTTTTGAATACGTAAGATAAATGCGTTAAGGTTGGTGCTTATGGTTTGATTTGATTTGGTGAATTTTTAGAGATTTATTGCTTAACCCCTATAGGGTATTTACGTATGGCGTTGAGCTACATCCTCACGTCAATAACAGCTAAAAATTCCTTAGAACAAATACGCATTAAGTTTGAAATGAAACGCAACGCATTTTCGTGCTTACTTAGTTATCTAGTGAATTGGGGATTTTTTTTTTTTTTTTAAATTATGGGCGATTCTCTGTAAACTCGTCATTTTCCACACAGAACCTGTCCGGGCATGTTTTTTATGAAATGTTCGTTATAATTATAATACTATTGCTCAGAAAATGAATCTTTTACTTTGGTTTGAAAGGGGGCCAATTGAAGTTTGTGTTTTTCTGATAAATCATGATAGGGGGTAAGTTTCCCGTCTAGTATAACTAGGCAGGGGACTGTGTATTTGCACTTTGTTGTGTAATATCTGCAAAATGATTGGAACATAATTAGTTACGAAACTACCTGTAAATTTAGGCACAAATCATGGACATAATATTTAATATGTTTCATAATTAAACTAATTAACATTAATAAAATCACTTACCAGAGGACTGTTTTCGCAGCGACCAAGATGCATACTTTCACCACAAATGTGGCTCTGAAACTAAACAAATTGGCGTTTCAACACCGTTCTCAGCAATTTCGGCAAATTCACTCTGATTGCGTTTAACTTCATGCCAAAAAACATTTGCAAGAGTAATAGATTTTTTCTATTGCAGCTTTGAATTTGTGGCAGGGGACTGTTTCAAAAAACTCCGGACAGAACTTACATGACAATATTAAGTTTTAGAAATACGTAATTAGACCTTATTTTATATAAAAAAATATAGCTGCATTATTCTATTTTTAGATATTAATTGCCAAATTTATGTAGTGTTAATAGGATTTTTGAAATATTACCTTGAAGTGTTAGACAATACGATTGGGACAGCCAGGGGACTGTTTTTAGGATTCAGATAATTTCTAGAAAAAAAAAATTAAATTTTTATCACTTCAGATACAATTGGGCTACAAAGTATTAATGCTTTACTTGAATTAAGAGAGATAATTACTTTATTACACTTTATTATTTTTAAAATACTCGGTCCGGACAGCCAATTACGAGTTTACAGAGAAATGCCCTTTTATATTACATTATTTCTCAGAAATTTTATGTCACTGTGCCTGATTTACAGGTACTGGCCCACCTTTCTCTTCACCAGCACTAATATAAAAAAAAGACTCAAATTAACTCAAGCATCTATCGAATCACCTGTAAAAAAAAAAAAAAAAAAAAAAAATGCGCATCCGTTTAAGAGTTACCATGTTGGATACACAAGTTAAACTCTCCGCCCCCCCCCCCCTCTTGGGGTTAAAATTCACACCACACGTATTCCTGATTTAATTTGTAATTAGTGAACAGAAGCGAAAATTGTAATTGTGCTATTTGAATCAACGTTTTAATTTGAAAAAGTGTAAAGCATACATTTGAGAACTCCATCGGAATTAAGGGAATTTAATATACTTGTATTTTAGAAAATGAATTAGCTACTGTTTAATAAGGACTTGTAAATACGTTGTACGGAAATAAAAGGAAAAGTAAATTTTGCTATTTCTACGTTGCCCGTGAAAATTGCGGGTTACGCAGTGCATGGCTACCTGCGATCCTTAAGCGGCTAGCCAGTAGGGTGAGTCGAAAAAATCGATTTTTTTATTTCGAAATCGCATTACCTCTCAAAAGTTGTGGTTTAGTATCCACAACTTGGGAAAAATAAGAAAAAAATTCTAAGTTGACGTCTTCGGTTCGCGCATGAGGCTCAAAGTTGGAAAAAATATGTTAAAAATGGAAATTTTCAAAAAGAAAAAAGAAAAAAAAACTGTAACTTTTTATAATGCAAATACCATAAGCTGTAAATATTTTGTGCATTTTTAATCTAAAAAAATATTTTATAGCTTTTACATACGATCTTTAGTTTGCACATCAGCCTTAAATTGGGCTAAAATCGCCTACAATGTCAAATTTCGAAAATATCGATTTTTTTTATTTCGAAATCGCATTACCTCTCAAAAGTTGTGGTTTGGAATCCAAAATTTGGGAAAAATAAATAAGAAATCTAAGTTGACTACTTCGGTTCGCGTATGAGGCTCAAAGTTGGAAAATATATGCTAAAAATGGAAATTTTCAAAAAATAATTTGAAAAAAAAAAGTAATTTTTTTTCTATCGAAACTACTTTAAATTGTTAGTAGATAACATAAGTTGAACCCAAAAAATTTTTACAACTTTTAGAAGATACATTCTGTTTGTGCATAAGGCTCAAGATATGAAAAAAAAATGTCAAAAACTGAACCAGAACGCACTATGTCGGCACTGTGCCGGTATATTTTTGTTCTACAGCAGACTTTTCTAGGCATTACACATATTCTAGGAGACAGTTCGAAGTCCCTGCAGTCTGCACTCCCTTTGGTTGTCACTTAGTCAGCTAGACCCGCCAAACAAACAGTATCTTTAATTAGCAACTGAAAGTGGATCAAAAAGTACAGCGTGTTTAGCTTTGGGTGAGTTTTTTTTGTAACTTTATAGCATATTTTTATGCTCAAGTTTTGTTATACTGTTCTCCGTTCTCCGACTAATAAATAATGGAACCCCGGAAAACTTCTAAACATTTAATTGTTTGTCCGCTTTTTGGTGCACCGAAAGGGTTAAGTCAAAGTATTTTAACCACATGTGCAGATGTGTTGTTAGCTTGCTTTGAAGAAAAATCGCAATCTCTAAAAGGCGAACCTTTTTCAAGGATTTCAGATTGCATAGCTCATAGAAAAAATTTACTGCAAAGCTTCTATACCAACGGTCAGTCATGTACGTATTGTAAAATTGATAAAGGATTACCATAATACTACACTTTGAGAAAGTCATTTAGTCGTGATAAAGATAAATTGAACTTCAAGACAAAACTCAATCATTTTGTTAATTAAGCGAAGTCTAAACTTTTTGACGTTGCTTCTTTCAAGTGTGCAATGAATTTTTCGTGCTTTTTTGCTAAAAAGCCAATCTCTTGTAGATGTACACTATACATCTGTACATTGGTATAGAAGCTTTGCAGAAATTTCTTCTATTTAAGCAGATATGCAATCTGAAATCCTTGAAAAAGGTTCGCCTTTTACAGATTGCGATTTTTCTTCAAAACAAGTTAACAACACATCTGCACATGTGGATAAAACACTTTGACTTAACCCTTTCGGTGCACCAAAAAACGGACAAACAATTAAATGTTTAGAAGTTTTCCGGGGTTCCATTATTTATTAGTCGGAGAACGGAGAACAGTATAACAAAACTTGAGCATAAAAATATGCTATAAAGTTACAAAAAAAACTCACCCAAAGCTAAACACGCTGTACTTTTTGATCCACTTTCAGTTGCTAATTAAAGATACTGTTTGTTTGGCGGGTCTAGCTGACTAAGTGACAACCAAAGGGAGTGCAGACTGCAGGGACTTCGAACTGTCTCCTAGAATATGTGTAATGTCTATACAAGTCGGCTGTAGAATAAAAATATACCGGCGCAGTGCCGACGTAGTGCGTTCTGGTTCAGTTTTTGACTTGTTTTTTTTTTCATATTTTGAGCCTTATGCACAAACAGAATGTATCTTCTGAAAGTTATATGTATATTTTTCGGTTCAAATTATGTTATCTACTAACAATTTAAATCAGATTCGATAGAAAACAATTACTTTTTTTTTTCAAAAATATTTTTTTAAAATTTCCATTTTTAGCATATATTTTCCAACTTTGAGCCTCATGTGCGAACCGAAGGAGTCAACTTAGATTTTTTTAAAATTATTTTTCCCAAATTTTGGATACCAAACCACAATTTTTGAGAGGTAATGCGATTTCAAAATAAAAAAAATCGATATTTTCGAAATTTGACATTGTAGGCGATTTTAGCCCAATTTAAGGCTCATGTGCAAACTAATGATCGTATGTAAAAGCTATAAAATATTCTTTTAGATTAAAAATGCACAAAATAGTTACAGCTTATGGCAGTTGCATTATAAAAAGTTACAATTTTTTTTTCTTTTTTCCTTTTGAAAATTTCCATTTTTAACATATTTTTTCCAACTTTGAGCCTCATGCGCGAACCGAAGACGTCAACTTAGAATTTTTTTCTTATTTTTCCCAAGTTGTGGATACTAAACCACAACTTTTGAGAGGTAATGCGATTTCGAAATAAAAAAATCGATTTTTTCGACTCACCCTACTAGCCAGACGCGCCGGAGAATAAAGGAAATCTCGTACAGGGCGAAGTTACTGTTGTCGCCGCTTGTGGCGCTGATCTCCTAGGGTTGGTTTGCGCGTATTTCTATTATAACAATCTGGATTTCGCTTTGCTTTTCAGTGAAAACCGCGTTATTTCTTCCAAGTGATTTTTCTGTTCATACATTATTCATCGAAACACATCTCACGATACTTGATAGCACATTAATTTCATGTGTTCTTTTTTTTTTTTTTTGTGAATGTTGTTTTAGAGTGTCTATTGCAAAGTATTGACGAAAATCATTTTCATTCTTTTCGCAGGCACTTTTTTTTTGTATTTTAGTTTGCAATTTAATTCACAACTGGTACTGGCGCTGTAAGAACGTTGGTATGCTCATTGTCTTCACTTAAAAATAATCTGAATCTCTGAAAAGTTTAAATTCATTCATATATTCATTATATTATTTTATTTTATTAAACTTTTTTTTAAATTTTTTTCTTTATTTATTTTTTGAGATTCGTTAATTTTCTGTCAAATACAAAATTTTAATAGGAAAGCAATTTGAATTGACTGGGGGGAAAAATGAATTATTTGGCTGAGCTGCACATGCTAAGATCTCAATATCTGTCCTTCTTCTTTCTTTTATTTTTTCCTTCGTTCTCGGGCTATTTTCGTGGCACAAGGTTTTTCATCGGTTATTGCTTTCATTTTTATATTGCATGATTATCTGAATATATTTCACCCTAAAAAAAATAAATAAATTAAAATAAAATAAAATAAAATTTTCTTAAATATATGAGGCATTAAAATACAGAAGCTCCGAAGAAATCGTAAAAGATGAATTAAAATGCAGTTAGATGCCGTCCCGTCTTTCCGAATTGGGGGAGGGGGGATCAATTAAAATACAGTTTTGTATTTTAATTGACCCCTGGGGGACAATACAAATACAGTTTTGTATTTGTATTGTCCCCCAGGGGGGACTGTATTTTAATTGACCCCCTCTGACCCCCCAACCCCCAATTCGGAATCCCCCATTCGGGGGAGGGGGGTCAATTAAAATATAAAACTGTATTTTAATTGACCCCCCCTCCCCCATTTCGGAAGGACGGGCCTGCATCTAACTGCATTTTAATTGAACTGTTACGTTTTCTCCGGCGCTTCTGTAAATGTAGTTTTAGCAGAATCAGCTTTCCTTTTTGCAACTCTTGTTAAAACGAAAGTGAGGAAAATGTAATCCTTTAAATAAATGATTGTCTCTCCAATATATAAAGCTATCTTCTAAATCAGATGTAAACGTAATGTTTCACGTAAATGTAGTTTCGAAGACTGCATGTATTATGACTTTTAAATAATCTTTAAATTGTTTCATGTGTATTATAAATGTTTTAAACTGCGAACACATAACAACACTATGTATTATGATGTTTTGTTTTGTTTTTTTTCATCAAGACTGAAACAGTTTTACTCCTAGAAATCAAGTCTTTACACGCATGTTATTACTATAGCCGTCCCTTTAAAAAGTCGCACCGAACCCTAGGAGATCAGCGCCAAATGACTGAAGTGGCAGAAATTGTAAGTTCTGCATGTACGCCCGTCTGGCTAGCCGCTTAAAAGGCCGATTCAGATTGCGAGCGACGCGAACGAACGAAGCGTTTTTCGCTCGCAGGTGACAAATTCTAATCATTCATACTAGATGCGGGCGAAAGGCACGTGATGGTATTCACCCACTAAGGATAAAGCGCGCATCTCGCGAGAGCCAATGAAATGGGATGTGCATGCGGTCAAAACAGAGCAAAGATGGTGCCTTCCCTCTGACTGGCTGTCGCTCTCTTTGCCAAATTCGTTCGCCTTTCGCACGCGAAGATATCTAGCATGCTAGAACGCTCGCGACAGGCGAATATTCGCCGCGTTGTCATGGGAACGCATTCTGAAAACCGGTTTCGCGGGGAAAAGTTCGCTTCGCCCGCGCGTTTCGCTCGCAATCTGAATCGCGCTTGATCGCAGGTTGCCATGCGCAGTGAAAGGGTTAAGATTTAATATCAGATGTAAGTTTGAGATCGAATTTCAGAAAATACTCTTGTACATTCGTTCTTGTAACCGATTGAGTTTTCGTTAGTATATATTAACACAACATAGTCTTCACAAGTGTAATAACATTATTTTATTGAAGATTTATTTACACATGTTTTAAAATTTGATTTAAAAAAGACTCCTTGCTACTATATATTTTACAATATTCAAAATGCATGTAAGTTCCACATGAGAAATTCCAAAAGCAGCAGTCAAAAACAGCTTTGCATATACAGATCAGTTTTTAGCAGTCCACAAAACTCACTCCTATATAGATATCAGTTTCACCTATTGTTTATTCCAAGATTCAGTAGACGGGAGGATGATTATGCACTCTATAAAACCATTTTAAAATCTATTCTATAAAAAAAAGTAATTTTATAAATAACAGGTTCAAAATTATATTTGTAAGTATTTTTATTCAGATCATATTCCATAATGGTCGACCGGCTCGCCCCGATGAGAGCTCAAGGAGGTCACTATGACCTCCGAAAACTTGTTTTATTCTGAAAGTTTTGTCTGACGCCTCAGCAAATTTGGAGACCGTAGGAGTGATAGTGCAGCACAAAAGTATGAGTTCGGGGCGGCCCCTTGTGACATTAAAATAAGCATACAAGAATCCATGAGGTATAAAAGATTACCGTATTTACGCAAATCAAATGCGCATCGTCTTTTGCCAAATGTAGTATTCAAAAATTGGGGTACGCGTTAGATTCGATGGCGCATTATATTCGAGTGCTTAACTGATCCTAAAGAAGAAATTGCAGTCATTTTTTGGTTATAGGGGTTGGGGGTTATCTCTTGGAAATCAAATCCAAAAAACGCATTTTAAGCAGTTTGGTGTAATCAAGGGGGTTCATCTTCACTTTTCTGGGAGGAACTTAAGCCCTTTAGGGGTTGCCCCTTGGATGCGCCACTGCGGTTCATACATCGCCGTCTCCAAAATTCCAGAAGTTAATCAAAGACATGAAATCTGGATCTTTTTCGGTAACAACCTATTCCCCGTACAAAAAAAAAAAAAAAGTTAAAGAATGAATTGAGAATGCAAAATTGAAAGAACCAGAAGCTTTATAATAACAAAGGAAAAAAAATGTTCGAAGTTTTTCAACACCATTTCTTCCACATTACCCAACCATTCCATTATTATCTCCATTTTTCACTTTTTATTAACATTTTTTTTCTTGACAGCAAAATAAACAGTACTTCATTTTTGCAAGTGACAGTTCATAACAGGTAGTTTTCGCTTGCGTTCATAGTAATTCGGGGATTCTGACCTTAAGAGCCACTTAACATGTTGCCTGCCGAGCTACGAAACATTCGTAACATATGAGTTGGGCTAAAGACCGTACCTGTGAGCCAGTTTTGATTCAATGGTACCAAATTAAAAGCCAAATATCCATTATTATGTCAGTGATATTTTGATTCAATGGTACCAAATTAAAAGCCAAATATCCATTATTATGTCAGTGTACTACACATAAGTTCTACATATTTATATCTATTCAAAAACGGCAAATTTATCACCTACCAACTAACTCAAAATCTAGTCTGTCAGCTGATATGTAATACTACGTATTATCTCGTTTTAATCGACAGACTTTTATCACATTTTGAAGTGCTTATCCAATGGATCCCATCTGGGGATGAGGTCTCTGGGGGTTGAGGTCTCTGGCAATGAGATGGCAGATACATTGGCGAAGGCTGCAACATTGGATGTTCCCCCACCAGATTTGAGTTTAACTTTCCGCGAAGTGTTCTCGGAGAGAAGGAAAGTGAGTAATCATTTGTGGAGGCTTCGCTTGAGACACGATTGGTACTCACGTAAGAGCCCTGGAAGTTTTTGTATCGTTCGAGGGCAGCAGATGCCAACAGACCTGCATTTCACGTTTTGCCAGTGGACACTCGAATTCTATGACTTTCGAACATGGAAAGAAACTTTTCAAGATTTATACAAAGTGTGGGAGTGCTCAGGCGTTATCTGAGCTTATTTTAATTCGGGTGAGGGATTTTCTAAACCTCTTCTGTTTTTAGATTTTCTAATGGTTTTTTGATTCATGAAGCTGGTTTGATCTTTGTCTCGCTAGCTAGGGATCAAAAACAACACGTATTATGTCGTAGTGTGGCAGCCAACGTGTTAAGTTATTTATATAAAGGTAAATAATATTCCTTATTATACTCTTCCCTACTATATCTTTTTCTGCCAGTGAGTTAAAAACGGTTTGATAAAAATGCGTATAAGAACAACAAAAACTTGAGGTCTGTAGTCATTTCAAGGAATACTGCTGTGTCTCTTCACGTGCAACGACAGATGATCGGACCTGGAGAATGCCTTCTGGCAGAAATGACACCGGAACGGCTTGTCCCCGGTGTGCTTCCTGAAGTGTCTGGTGAGTTTGTCAGATCTGGCGAACTTCCAGTCGCATCCGCACCACGAGCAAACGAAGGGCTTCTCCCCAGTATGGGTCCTCATGTGAGCTTTCAGGTGGGAGCTCTTGGTGTAGGTCTTCGAGCAACCGGCGAAAGAGCAGCTGTGGTAGGTGATCTTCCGCTTGGTCGTCCTTCTTGCTCGCCTGACTCGTTTGGCTGGAGTGGTAGGTTCGTGGTGGATGACAGGGGTTGTGGTGAACGGGCGAGTGTGGCAGATGGGTGGTGGGGTTTTGTCTAGCATTTCGTTCAAGGTCGTAAAGTTTTCGTATAAGAACAACAAAAACTTGAGGTTTGTAGTCTTTTTACAGAATACCGCTGTGTCTCTTCACGTGCAACGACAGATGATCGGACCTGGAGAATGCCTTCTGGCAGAAATGACACCGGAACGGCTTGTCCCCAGTGTGCTTCCTGAAGTGTCTGGTGAGTTCGTCGGATCTGGCGAACTTCCAGTCGCATCCGCACCACGAGCAAACGTAGGGCTTCTCTCCAGTATGGGTCCTCATGTGAGCTTTCAGGTGGGAGCTCTTGGTGTAGGTCTTCGAGCAACCGGCGAAGGCGCAGCTGTGGTAGGTGATCTTCCTCTTGGTTGTCTTCCGGGCTCGCCTGGCTCGCTTGACTGGGGTGGTGGGTTCGTGGTGTTTGACAGGGATCGTGGCGAAAAGCAAGTGTGGTAGATGGGTGGTTGGGTCGTTTCGTTCAAGGTCGTTGAGATCTGTTCTCTGAGGCAAGCTACTTTGGCCATTGAAGTAGATACCACGAGGGCTGTTAGTGAACGATGTTGGTGGTAAGCAGCAATCGTGATTTATCTGGAAAGAAATTAGGAAACGGGGTTATTCAAAATTCTAAGTACCGTAAAGTCGGGTTACTTGGACCCTAAGGGGTTACTTGAGCCCATTACAGTAAAATGATAAAATCTAGGTTTGGTACTTATTAGTTGAAGATTTGCACGTAGTTCCTCGTTTCTCCTCTAGGTAGAAGCACTCTGCAGTCTCTAATGCTAGTACCAAACCCAGATTTTATCAATTTACTGTGGGCTCAAGTAACCTCCTTGTGGGTCCAAGTAACCCGACTTTACGGTAAATATTATTAACAGAGAATATATTTGAGAAGAATTTTCGGAGGAGTAACATCTTCTAGAGCATTTAGCATCAAGTCTGGTCTGAATAATTCCATGCATTAAAGCCAACTCTTATGCTTTTTTTCTATGTCGTAACTTAAAATAATATTATGTTTTAGTGTGAATTTAGTAACTTAGAATGTATCCCTTCAACTATAGTACATCCCGTGCTTAAAATGAGGCTCGCCTAAACTCAGATGATCATTACATTTTTTCAATAGATGATCAAGCAGTGTACCTTGAACAACTTCAAATTACTGTCATGAGGGGGGTGGGGGGATGAAACACGAGTTTTTTTTCGAAGACTCTTTAATGCCAGAGACATGTGTAGGGTGTTGTTTTTTAGAAAATAATGTACTCTACACATTTCCGGTATTTAATTGCTGTTAACGGATAGTATTCATATTAAAATGAGCATCAATTTAAAAAAATATTTTACGAGGACCCCCTCCCCCCTTCTATCATATATTTAGGATCATCATCATCATCATCATCATTTAACTTCGTATGCCAAATTTTGTTGAATTTGCTCCTGCCGTTGCTAATCAATTGAATTGAGGAAAAACTATCTTGTAATGTTAAAAATATTTTAGTTACTTTTGCACCTAACATCTAAACCACATTGGGTACTCTCTAAGCCTAATTGAGCTAAATCTCTCCAATCGCTTTGAAGCGTAAAAGTATAGTTGCGTCTAGATGGTGGATGAACAGGAAGCGGAAACAGAATACTTTATTTTTCATTGGAAGGTTTAGCAAGAACGTGCAAGCAGTTGAATTTTTACTGCTTGCGTTCTCGCTAAAGGCCCGGTTTCCTAGGAGTGAAATCGTCTATCTCTGGCGAGGCGACAGACGCCGCCGCCATCTGCGCATGCGCCTGAGCCGCAGATTGACGTCGCTTCACGCCACGCTCCAATCAAACTGGTTCTGATTCCAGCGTGCGTCGCGCCCGGCGTCGGCGACGATTCTAGGAAACCAAGCCTTAACTTACCTACTACAACATGAATCGTTCTGCTTCTGCTTACAGTTCGTTCGCCATGTCTCCGTTGCTTAACTATATCCCCCATCCTCCAAGAAGAATCAAATTACGAAAATAAAAACTTTAAACGAAAAATAATTTACTTTCCAGACACTCCTCGTAGTAGAAAAACAAGAAGTTCTCCCAGAACTGAACGAGCATTCTTTCCCGTATATCGACATTCTAGTATCTGATCAATATTCTCTTAAATTATGAGACTTAAATTATGAGACTTTATGTAAGACTGCAAATGTGTGTCCTCGCAGAGATCTTTCGAATAGCAACAACAGCAAAGTTTGTTCGAATCGGACTGTTCACTCCAAAATTATTAGAGGAGAACATGTTTTTGAACGGCTCAAAATTAAACGAAAAATTATTCAAATCAAAAATTCAACCATGTAATTCTCGGCAAGTGTCCTCGCCGAGATCTTCCGAGAGAAAAAAAAAATGTTCCAATTGGGCTGTTCATTCAAAGGTTATTAGGGTGGACAGATATAGACGGACAGACCAGACACACGCATTTTCCACATCTCAAAACCCTAATTTTTAATTTTTAAACATTTATTTAACTGTTTTATTTATTTTTGACTTTTTTGAGACTTTGCGATAGTTTTAAGATGTATAAAGCTACTTTTAATGCTTTTTTCATCTTTAACGGGAAAGTAAACTGGGAAAAAGAGCGGAGTTACCTGTTTAGCTCCTTGAATTTGGCCGTTCGGAAGAATTTCACTTTGAGATGAATGGTAACAAGTGTAGAAGGTAGAGCCATGAGAATGGGTTACATATTTTCTGTCTGAAAATTCAGGAATGTCAGATTCAGTCCCCACTAAGACATTTTGTAGCGAAGAGCATTTCGAACCACTTTGAGAATTATTCCAAACAGAGTCGTTGCAATTGGTTAATGTTCTTGGAACGTCATTTTCAAACCAGGCAGTGCTCGATCGTAGAATGAGCTCTAAGTCTTGCCATATCTGAAAATACAAATGTATGCCAATTCATATGTTCATTAAGAGTATGCCTAAAAAATGTGGAGCAATAAAAAGCGTTCAGCAGTGTTTCACTCCAGTTTATGTCGTTTCAAAATACATCCGTGATGTTGAAGCTTTCCTAAGGTGGAGTGAAACAGCGTGAAAAAGTTTTTTTCTCATGCAAAACTAATGGAATAGGGTTAAAAGGTTGTTTCTTATATCTTCAAATAAAATTTTTAAACTCTGACTCATTCAGAGCGTTTTTTTTTCGCCCTCTACTTGGCGACGTTGAATAACATTTTGTATGTATAATATCGTCGGCACCATGCTAAACTAACGAATGTGAAAAATCGCGTTTTTCAAGTTCGTTTTTCAAGTTCAAATTTTACAAATAATTAACATTAAAATGATACCTACGAACGGTAGTTTTACACTTAAAGATATCTATAAAAGTTTAAACATTTAAAACAACCAAATACGCCATGTGGGGAAAAGTTAAATGCAGTGTTTTGGCTCTCCTGAAAAGTACCAATTTTCACATTCGTTAGTTTAGCATGGTGGCGACGATATGTATGCTTCGCGCTAACCAGAGCGAAGCCTCCGTGCTTGACAGCAATAATTTAAAAAATCAATTGTTTGAACTCTTTTTTTTTTTCGAAAAACAGTTACAAAGTGAATTGTTATTCTTTGCCGAATAAAAAAATGAATTGATGCCTTACTTTCGTAGTTTTACGATATATTAAACAGCAAAAAAAAGCACTTTTAAGAAATATTATTCATGTTAAATTACCATGCTAAAAAGAAAACTTTCTTTTCCGTTTTAAATGCAACACTACAGTTGTGGTTTAAAATATCACAATAAGATTAGATTGTATATTCTTGGAAGTTTGTACTAAAGTTAACCGGTGAAAAAAAAATAATAATGAATCAAAAGCGACAAAACTCATAAAAGGAACGAAGCTACGATCTTCGCGTTTCTAACGCAACGCGCTCTATTCACTATATCTTATTTTTCGGATTCTATACATTGTAATGTGTAATAAAAAAATCTGGTATGGACCCCACACTACTTCCTTTACTTCCTTGTAAATTTCTTAGTAGTTGCCTTAAGTGTTAAAAAAAGTGCTTGGAGTGAGCAAGGTAACAATTCAAATATTTACTCCCCTAATCTGCCACAAAACAATACAAAAAATATTTTAAAATGGTTAATTTTCTAAATATTGCTGTTTTTAATATCATTCAGTGAATTTTTCGCAAAATATCGCCAATAGCGCCAAGTTGAACCCAAATTCAAAAAATAATTTTTTCGCCAAATTTGTCGCCAACTTGGCGATATGTCGCCAAGTTGGCGTCAAATACTTGGCGATCAAAAGCTTGGCGACATGTCGCCGAGTGGTCGCGCCAATTCATAGCACTTGAGTCTGTATTGAAATTAACATTGATTTACCCCAAAAAAGGCGTAAAAGACCCCCTTGGGAACATTCGAATGCAATCACAAGGGGAGATGCACAACTAGACCCCCTCAGAGAACACATACCAAGCTAGAAGTTTCTACGGCATATAGTTTTTGAGTTATGCGACATACATACGCACATACATCCGCACATACATATACACAGACGTTACGAGAAAACTCGTCGTAATTTACTCGGGGGTGGTCGAAATTGATTTTTCGGCTGTTTGTATGTTGTTAGGTACATATGCACGTGCTGATAGATCGAAAAAACTACGCGATATTCATTCGGGGGTGAGCAAAGTCAAAATTTAGACCGAAATTTGAGTGAAATTTTTTTCGTGATCAAAATACTTCCTTTACTATACGTAAAAGGAAGTAAAAAGACAGTCGGTCAATTTTTCATCAATTGCCGGCACAATAAGCTTTAAAATGAGGGTTAAACCATGGAATTTGACAAAAAAAGGTTCTTCGCGTGGTAACAGATAAACAGTCTAGAGAAGGAATACATAAGAATTATATTAGGTTAGAGGGGATGATGAATTTTCCCATTTCGAAATTTCTGTCTTAGGTCTCGAAAGATGTCTCTTGTTATCGATAAATCCCAATTAAATTTTTAACATTTCTACGCAACCTTTAGGTCCCCAAAGGACTTCAAAAAAGACCAAAAGTAAAAAATCAACCTGTTTTTTTTTTTTTTTAGACAATAAAAATACTTTAGGGTGTGATCTCTTGGTAATATTAATTTCTTCCAGAACTTTAATTTCAACAAAATTATAAAACTTCGGCATCTTAATGACACCATGTCCAATTTCTTAGGCCGCCCCGAACTGTTTACAAAAAAGTGGATAATAGTAACCCTGCTTAAACATCAATTTAGAGATCCAGG
>JAXGGA010015963.1:0-27808 GCA_038373865.1 Uloborus plumipes
TTTTTTAACTAATTTTATTTGAAAGAAATAAAATTTAACATAGTGAAAAAACTATTGAGTGTAATTACATTATTGTAGAGTAGACAAATAGAAAAAAAAAGTTTTTCTTTAATACATATTTTTAAAAAGAAATTAAAGAGTATTCTATTACCTTAAATATTTACTAACACAATACAATCCCTTAAAAAGTAAACTTCATATGATATTTTCTCATAAATTCTATACTTAAATTTTGTTTGAATTAAATGCACGTATAAATGTATATCATTTGTATTTGAAAATACATTAGTTGCTACAAGAAATATTGGTTTAATTTTGATTCATTTGGTCATTTTACGTTATATTTTTTGAGGATTTAATGAATGTTGCCCCCATTGTAAAATATTTACACAGCATTGTTTTATGGATATATTAATGTTATTATAGGAACATATTTCATTTCATGGCAAAATTTTCTTTTTCAAATCTTTTAAAATTTTTATTTCTACTTTTATATTTTATATACACTTTTATTATTGGCAATGAAACTCCTTCACAAAAAATAAACATCTTAAAATTATTTACTGCTAATGTGTGCTTTCATAAGCATTAAATCTTATCCTTAACATTCATTTATTTTCTACAGGTACTAGGTATATTTTTATAGTATCTGTTGCTTATTAAATATTTGTTTGTATACATAATTATGAAGTGCTAATTTTGATAACAAAACTATTACCTCATTGAAAAAAAATCAATATTTTAAAATATTACTTTCAAACTTTGGATTTTTTAATCAAGGACTGTCATTTTCTTTAAAGTGGACAAAATGGACGAAATGGACAAAATGCTATTTTGTCCGGGGCGGTTTTTTCCGGTGGTTTTTTCCACCCCGGACGAAATCAAACAACCCTGGCCTGGGGGGTGACTGAGGTCCAAGACTCACCAAATTCTTTGTTTTTTTTTGCAATATTGAAATTGTTATACTAATTAACCTGACTTTTTAGTACAATCTGTTGGAAATCGATTAAAAACTACTCAGTATCGAGATTCCTATCAATTAAAAACTCATGTGCAATTAAAACATTGCACTTTATTACACATAACTCAAATATTTGCAGGTAAAAACACATCCGAAACTACAAATAACTAACATCAAAATGAGCTTGCAAAACTACTGTGGTATTATAAAAAAAAAAAAAAAAAAAAAAAAAAAAAAAAACTCTATTGTTGCTCAATACAAACTCAAAGTAATAAATGAAAGCTCAAGGTTTTAAGTTAATAATATAACTCCATTCCTACACAATCCGCCTTCATGCGATATAGCACAAGAAAGGTTGGAAATTCGTTCCTATGACCCATGTTGGAGTTAAAGCTGAGGTCATCTTGCTGAAAAATAGTAGCCCTAATTACTAGACCATATAGGGCTCATTGCCAATTCTTGTATAGTAATATGTTTACATGTATGGTTTGCTATAACCAACTTCCCCCAGGGCCGCAGGAAAAAGTTCTGCTTGTGAAGAATTTTTTCTTTAAGTTACTAGTAAATGAGGAATAAATGTAATTCAATCAGCAGCAATTTCTGTATAATCAATTTTTGTTTAAGCGTTTTAGCTAAAATGCTATTATTTGGCGAGGTCAGCAATAAACTATACAGTAAGTAGATTATTTAACATTTTGAAGCTACTGTTAATGTAATTTAATAACTTTTATTTATTTGAAGAATTATTTTTAATTTCAAGACGAGTGGCATGAAGTACACCACTTTGCTAGATCAGCAACACACGGTAGGCGGCAAACGGGGACTGTTGAGCGAACAGAGCAGGAGTGAGAACCCCTTAGTAAGATAAAAATAAATTATTATGACTAACAAAAAAGAAAAAAAAAAAAAAACAAATAAGTGAAGAGAAATGTAGAGTCTTGCACACTTTTTCAATTGCTAGTAACATCCAATCGTTTCCTTTTTATTCAAATTTTTTTGCAAACTATGTTGAATGTTATATAAAATCAAAGAATGAAAATATTTAATACTGTGTGTTTGGGTTTTTCAAACTTCCACACCAGGACACCCACTATATTTTATTATTTCAGTTGATAGTAGTTAAATGCCAAAATGCAATGCTCAATATCTCTAACATTTTACTTTTTAGGATGTTTTTGTATTTTCAAATATTAACTTCTGGATTTTTCTTTTTTCCCCCTTGTGTATTTGCATACATTTTCTAACTATGTCATTTGACTTTTCTAGGTCTCCTTTTCTAGAAATAGGACAGCTAGCTGCATATAATGTATATGGAACAGAAGAAGTGCCCGCAGCTGGAATAATTACTGGTATTGGGCTAGTAAATGGGTAAAGAGGCTATTTCAATTAAGTTTTAACATGATGTATTAAGTTGAAAAAAATTATTTTTGAATCTTTGTGTTTTTAATTTTTATTTATGTTAATACAATCTGTTTCACTAGATTTATAACTTGTAGTTAAGAATCCAAAATCTGGCTACATAGGAGCAGCACAATTCCTTATTTCTGAACTTCACCAAAATCACTTCTGAAATTATATCACCAATTAATAACATTTGCCACACTTCACATTACATTTGCCTTACTTCAGTACATTTGCCACACTGCAGTGTGGCAAATGTACTGAAGAGTTATCAAGTGACTTCTCTGACAGGCATTTTCGAAAGTTTATGCCAAATAATTGTTGTATCAACTCATTTTAAGTAAGCAAATTTAGAACAAAAAACATTTTTTCAGAATTGAGTAATTGACTTACACATGTAGAGAAGGGATCACAAATTTCTATATACTAGCTTTCCCGCTTAAATGAATACTGACGGTTCCAAGAAATATTATTTGATTAAGCGGGGCTATGTGTTTGAACAGGGATCTTTAACATTGCGTCTATGGTGTGGGAAATATTCGATTCCAGGATATTTGATTCATATAAGCAGGGTATTTGTTTATCCGTTACCTGATTAGGTGGTGCCGATTAAGTTGTGTCGGCAGTAATTAGTTGCATAGAAATTAGATCTCATTAAAAAAGAACATGTATAATAATTGTGAAATATAATTTTAAATGTAAAGTTTAATTCCTAATTATTAAGTTGGTTAAAACTTAATAAAAAAAGTCACCAATATTAATATTGGTTTCAAAGCCTTTTATTTGATGTATGGCATCTTTTTATTTGTTTATTAAGAAAAAATGCTATTTTAACAGGGTTGTAGGCAGTTGGAATAATTTATCAAAAGCAACTGTTTCTTGCAACGCTGTGCATCAATGGAGTTTTAAGCAGTTACTTTTGGAATTGTGCATACATACGCTAGGATTATAGTTAATATTTCAAAATGTGGGTATCTGATATAGATATGTTTTTGAAAAAAAGAAGAGTTTTATATTTTGATTAGAATATTTGTGAAGTCTATTTCTAATATTTTTTCTGTTATTATAGAAGTATTTATTAATAATTTCTGCTTGCATTGCAGTGTTGAATGCATGGTTGTGGCTAATGATGCAACTGTCAAAGGTGGAGCCTACTACCCTTTAACAGTGAAAAAACATTTGCGTGCCCAGGAAATTGCTGAAGAAAATAATCTTCCTTGCATATATCTAGGTCAGGAATACAATTTTTTTGTAACATTTTGTGTAAGTTTTCTGTAGATAGCTTATTTAGCTCCTTTTGCATGGAATTTCAGTTTTTAGTTTAAATGTCTGTCAATCCTTTATTGTATAGTCTTTTAATTCTAAAAGTTTTCTTTTGGCTAAATAAAAAATATGGATTGATAATAATTTCCTTCAAGATTTAATTTTTGATTTTATTGATTGTAATTTTTTTAAACTTTGAAGGTAGAGAGACATTGTATTAGTTTAATCTTGACCTAAAACAAAGATATTGATTGGTTCTGAAGTTTATAAAATCCTACCCTTCTATACTCTAGAGCCTCTCCTCCCAGTTTTAAATTCAATAGGTCTCTAAATATCTTTCCAAAACTGCAGGAGAAAATTATAAGATCATTAGAAAATGTTTAGTTACTTATTGTATTTATTCAACTATCCATAAAACATATTTGGAGTTTAAAAGGATTTTTTGTGTTGTTTTCAAATATGTTTAGTATTTTTCTTTATTAAGGTTGAAGTTTTTCAGTTTTTAACGTAATCACAGTGATGAGAATATATTGATAATTCTGCTGGGTAACAGTACACTTATTTATTAGTTAATACTTGTTAGAGCTTTAAAATCATTTTTTCTGATTGGTATCTTT
The DNA here is from genome assembly GCA_038373865.1 of Uloborus plumipes. Lineage (NCBI taxonomy): Eukaryota > Metazoa > Arthropoda > Arachnida > Araneae > Uloboridae > Uloborus > Uloborus plumipes. The sequence continues at coordinate 4,243 of JAXGGA010015963.1, forward strand.
TTCTGAAGATTTTTTAAATTTGCAAAGAACTTGCATTTAAAATTCAGTCTCGACTTACGCATTCAAAGAAGGAGGTCAAAGTTTTTTTTTTTGACGTGCAAGTCAAAATTTGGCGTTGTGAAAAATGCAAGGTATAAGACATTTTGATAAGCATGCACAATTCTTTCAGACACTTGGAAACGCTCTTCAAACTGTTTAAACCATTCCTTAAGTATGTGTCAAAGTTTCTCATATAAAGATATGAGGAATTGAATTTATATTGCTCATAAAAAAATGGAAATTCCTTGCGCTATTCAATATTAAGTACTGTGATAATTCACAAAATCAGTGATTAATGACAAAATGCAACACAGTATGTGCCATAGGCAAATGTAATGAAATACAGCATTATGATATTATTGTTCAATTATTAAAGTAATAGTAACAAAAAGAAAAACAGATGATTATTATGATTGTTGCTGTGTTGGTGATCAGATCTTTATCAGTGTTCTCCTGTATATCGAGATTCTTTACCTTTTCTTTAACTGTAAGCAGCTTTCTCTTCTCTTACTTTAAATGAAGCAGTGTACTTAACTATGTTATTATGCTTTATCAACTTTTATATTTATAAGGAAAAATTCAGAGTAGTTAGTTAAAGACTCTAACAAAGTAATCTTTAGACTAGTGTGATGGGAACTTCCACTGTTCATTCATGAAACCAATATTTAGTAGAGAGTATGAAGCCAATATTTACCCCCTGCTATTCCGTTCCAAAACTTTTTGTGTTGCATGCGAGGAATTTGCGTTAGTTCTAAAATTCGTTGCTCATGAAAAACTTGCGTTATAGCCACTCCGTATAAGGCGAACTGTTTTGCAGCTCAAGTCTACTGAATGTTATTTCATAAAATTTTATCCATAAAGTGCCTGCTTTTTAAAACAAACTTTAAGAATGAAGTCATAACATTAGATAGTTCAATTGTTGGAATGGTTTAAAAATGGTCATAGAGTGCAAAGTTGGGTGAATTAAAATTTTATGTGACCTTAGTCATAGGCATAGCTAGGATTCACATTAGGAAGGGACAATCAGATTGTGGGTTTTCCAAGCACTTGACTTTGCATTATGTTATAAATCCTAGCAAAGTAACATATTAAGCAATTTCATTAACAGAGCAAATAAGCATGCTTTTACAAAAGTAACCAAAATACATTGAATGCTTTGTCTTGCATTTTTATTAGAAAATGTTTTTTTAATAGCAGTTTATTCATGTGTTGGCATTCTCTGCTAGCCTCTGAACTAAGCACTTCAAAACCACTGAAAGTAGGTAAACAGAATAACTATTGCTGTTTTATTGAGCTTGTTTTGAATTTGCGAAATCAGATTACGTCCAACCCTCCAACTTTCATGATACTCAACCCAACATAAGACCCTTTTTAAAAATGTAAATTTAACAATCATTCCTAAATCCTAATCTTTTTGTCCTCTCTCTCTTTTATTAACTGTCATAAGTCGTGAACTGTAGTGAAGCAATTAAGGACTGAGAAAATAAGGTTCAACTGAATAAAGAAAATGTCTCTTTCATTAGAAATATGAATTAGCGTTAAAAAAATCAATAAGAGAGAGAGAGAGAAAAACAAATTAAATCTTCTCTGATTTGAGAAGGAGCAATTGCCCCCTTCTTGCCTCTTTCGCCAATGCCTTTGGCCTTTATTATCATTCAGAAGTAATGCATTTAATTCTGAGCCGGAAGATCCTCATTCAAATTCTTGTCTTCAAGAAATTAAGGGAATAAAGAGTTGTTTTTATATAAATACTGTATCTAACCTTAGTTGAGTTGTGTTATGTGAGCTTACTATATTTATTTACTTATTTTTATTCTCTTAAGCAAATTTAGTATCTGTAATTTTAAATTCGAGACTTGTTTTATCTTTACCCACTCACCTAGATTTTCAAACATTTTTTATTGGCATTTTTGCAATTTGAGCAGCATAGTGGGTTTATTAAAACTGTGTTATATTTATTTTAGGAAATTCTATTACATGGATGTTAAAAATTATTGGCCCTTGTACATTAGCAGATAGAACATCCATTTTTCCTTACAATTAATTTGTAAAGAAACCAAAGAATTTATCATGACATATAGGCTTTTTGGGATGTTATAATCTTTTTGGTCTCATTGAGTTCAGATTATTTTATGTGAGATGCCCCAAACACTTGTATAAGGAGATAAGCCCATGCTTCAGTTGTTTTAAAACAAGCAATTCAACGGAAAATCTCTATAACAGGTAGAGAAACATTCTAAAATTGTTCCTTCAGGTGTGCCTGAATAAAAATACACACCACTTAATATATGCTGTTTTTCACAATTGGTTCTACCAAGTTCTAATCCTTATAAGCTCATTACAATGCAGTATTTTTTTTTAAATAGTCAATCCTGTTTCTTTTTTATCTCTGTTCATTTATGAATTTGATTTTAACATTTTGTGTTCTGAATCAGGGAAACATTGTCTTTTTCATTTAGGCAAATTATCTATTCTAGTGCTTTTGGTCATCAGTACTCAAGTTGTGGCCTACTGAGCTTCAGTGAATGCTCCAATAAAGACAAAAGAAAATTTACAACTCACGATATAAACTTATTATTATGATTTTTTTAAATACATAAATGAGTGCATTTTTTGTTTTTGCGAGCGATAAGCTTTGTCTGGAGCTTTAAAAAAAAAAAAAAAAAAAAAACATTTGTTAGAAAAATTCAGCAGCATTATCAAAGAAAAGCACTTTTTTTCTGTGTTGCAGGTGCATGGTTGTAGTAAATACAAAACATTCGCCAATGTGCATATGGCCCAAGAGAGTTAAAGGTTGATATATGCTGCCTTAAATTTTGTCTGTTAGGATACAATATCTGTAATTCTGTACATCTAAATTGATTTTTTTATATTAGTGGACTCTGGTGGTGCGAATTTACCTCGCCAAGCTGAAGTTTTCCCAGATATTACTCATTTTGGGAGAATATTTTACAACCAGGCAGTCATGTCTTCAAGAGGTATACCTCAAGTGAGTTGCTCTTTTTATCTATTTTGTGCAACATTATCTTACTGTCTTTCTAAAAGGTATTCCATTTTCTCAGTAAAGGGCTTAACAATCTCTACCACCCCCCTCACCCTTAAAGAGAGACAAATTATTTTTGAACAACATATAAGTACCAAAAAAAGAAAAAAAATCTGGTGTCGACCCCACACTACTTCCTATTAGGTTTAAGGTCGTAATAGATGCCTTAAGTGTTAGTGCCGTAGAGGGAGCAAGATATCAATTCAAACCTTTACATCCCTATTTTTTAGTCAGTCAATCTAAAAAACTGTTTTACAATGCTAAATATCGGCGATTTCAACATAATTCAGTGGATAATTCGCAAAAATAGCCAATAGCACCAAATTAAACCCAAACTTGAAAAAAAAAAAAAAAAAAAAAAAATTAGCCAAATTTATCACCAATTTGACGATATGTCGCCAAGTTGGTGATAAACACTTGGACACACCAAAAGCTTGGTGAATCGTCGCCAAGTGGTCGCCAAATTATAACAACACTCGAGTCTCCATTGAAATGAACAGATTTACCCCAAAAAGGGGTAAAAGGGAGCATTTGAATGCAACCATAAGGGGAGGTGCACAACTAGACCCCCTTCAAAGCCTAATTACAAACCAGAATGTTCAGCGACCTACCGTTTTTGAGTTATGCGAGATACATACATACATACATACGCAAGCACGCACATACATACGTATATACAGACATCAGAAGAAAACTCGTCGTATTTAACTCGGATGGTTGAAAAGGATTTTTCGGCTGTTTATAAGTTGGAAGGTAAATATGCTCATACTGATAGGTCGAAAAAACTACTCAACATTCATTCCGGGGTGAGCAAAATCAAAATTTAGAGCGAAATTTGAGTAAAATTTTTTTTGTGATCACAATATTTTCTTTACTACGAAAGGAAGTGAACGAAAAATAAAATTGATAGGATGACACCCAGCCTGGCTTAAGTCAGGTGGGTATTGAGGAAATTAATTACCTGGGGTGGACTAAAACCAGGAAAGAAAACGGCAATGGCTCCAACAGAGTAGGAGGTTAATCTCCAATAGCAGAGGAGGCAGACAACAGTTTGCAAAGACTGGAAGCCATGAGAAGAATATCCCTGATGTTGAATAGCAGCTACATCAGTACCAGACAGAGGCTGAAAATGAATGACATTGGCTAGGCTTCGGTCTGGAAATATGCGAGCAGAGCTGAATCAGTGGTATGGTTGCATTACTGCAAACAATGAATGTGACAAAAGAGCAAAATCCGACTTCTACCTTGGGGACTTTAGGTACTTTGGACAAACAGAAGCTGCACTTTTCCTTCTCCATGATGTTTGGGGCTAGCTCAGGGAGACTTATAATCATGACCACTCTTGGTATTGAACCTAGTTAGAGGGCTTGGAAACATGGATTTCATCTAGCAGCTGCTAGATCCGAAGGATTGGCAAAAACAACTACATTCTTAGAAAAAAAAAAATCCATCTCATTTTTCACAAAGTTCTGATTTTAAACAATACATTTTACAAAGCAAGCACAGATCGAAAATAAAACATATTATTAGCATGGATATGATTGTTTTCTTTCTCAGTAGAAAGACATTTTTTAGTTTCAATGATATAAAGTACTGTGTTGCACAATTATCTATAATATGTTGCAAAATTGTTGTTGTGTAAAATTATCTATACAAAAATTGCACTTGATTTCATTTATCAACAATCTGTTAACCTGATTGTCCAATCGTCATGCTATCAGGGAATTCCATTTAACATCAAAACTTTTATTCAAAGTTTTTAAGCATTGAAGTTTTCAATCATTTTTATGATCAATTTTTTGCACAAATTTACTGTTCTACAATTTTCTCTCTATCTCTATTTTTCAGATTGCTGTTGTTATGGGCAGTTGTACTGCTGGTGGAGCTTATGTACCAGCTATGGCAGATGAAAGTGTGATTGTGAAAGAACAAGGAACAATATTTTTAGGAGGCCCACCTTTGGTATGTTGTAATTTTTTGTTTCTAAAATTTAATGGAAAGTATCAATTCTTTACTATTCATTTATTGGCACTGTTCAGTAACAGAAATACAACTACAGTTTTTCTTTCTTCACAGCTACAATATTTGCTAAAAATAATCATTTATTGGCAACTTGTTGTAAAAATTTAACCGTTGAATGTGGTCAGTTTGCTATTACAATTGTGGTATTATTTTAAATAGAGTACACCTACCGACTGCCGTAGAATGACTACCAGGGTGGTATTATTTTAAAAGTAAAAACCTAGATATTTATGAAAAGAAAAATATACATTTGTGCAATGCCTCCATGCCTTCAAGAACAAAACTCATACGTCAGATTGAAAGGCTAAGAGATAACGCCAACACTAAACATAATTAGTCCTTTTTTAATCAAAAGAAACTCTGGTTTAGTTGAATATACCAGTTATTTTTGCCAAGAAATCAAGATCCCCCGACGAGTCATGCGTTTGGAAGGTGCTGATTTTATTATAGTGTCTTAAAACTCATTCTTAAATTTCTAGAAAAAATACTTTTTATCTGGTTTTTTAATCTGTATGAATTTTTTTTTGATGTATTTATCTTCTTTCTTATCTAATTTTTTATATTGTTTATCATAATGCTGTGAATTAAGCTCTTTATTGTTTTCATTTTGAAATGTAACAAACTTCACCAATCTTTAGGTGAAGGCTGCTACTGGTGAGGAAATAAGTGCTGAAAAGTTAGGAGGAGCTGATCTACATTGCAGGTAGTTTATTAAAGTACATTGTAACTTATATGTTTACTGTTGCAATTCTTTTATTGTTGAATGAAATGCTGTATTCATGTGTAATTTATTTATTTATTCTTTTGCATGTCAATAGTGTTCCACTATAGTTGGGGCAAACCTAACCTGGCAGTGTGCGACATGCCTAGACAAGTAAGGTTCCTCCAAACGGAAATAACTCATCTGTAAATCATTAATAGTTACTTTTAAAAACTTATTTTCCTTGCAAATTTTTTAAAATAACTTTAGAAATGAGAAATCTAAGTCCTAAATATTCAATTAAAACATAACATTTTGTGTTTTTAGGAAAAAAGAATTACAAGCTTAATTTTACATCATATTATTTTCTGACCAATAATATTCTCAGTTCGCTTGGCCAGAATTGAGACATTTAAACTTTATATTAACCCTTGAATATCTTTGTCTCAAAAGCAAATTGTTTTGATAAAAACAAACAATATTAAAAGTTAATTTATTGGTGTCTATTTTGCAATTTGGCATTCAATTCCATTTCAGTCTATTTCCTTGACAGGGGGAATTTTTTCACGATATTTAATAGCTTGTTTTATTTTTTGGTTTATTCTGCATTTTAATGGTATATTCTAACTATTTAACCAATCATTTTTCGTTTTAATTGATTCTTAGTCTTTCTTTGTTCAAAGGCCTGCTTTGTTTAAGTGTTTATAAAAACGACAAAATAACATATACTAAAGCTAAAGAAGTAATGGCGGAATTGAATAAAAAGAAAAACAATCGCAAAGATTCAAAATGCTTCACCTCGCGTACCCATAACCGAAAAGTACTGGATTAGTGTTAATAGATTCTTATTTTTTGCTTAAAATTTTCAACTTTGAAATTTTCATTCTCAGCATTTTGTTTACATTTGAATTTCAATAGTCATTAAATTTGTCTCATCCAGAAAACAAACAAATATTTTCGTGTATCACGTGCATGTTTTATTTCCTAAGATTGAGCGAATGCTAGCCAATTATGGTAAACCACAGAAGGAGCAGGGCTGTGATACATTAGAAATGTTGCCAAATGATGTGATATGGCTCCCGTAGCTTCAACAATGCTGCCAGGTTAACTTTGCCCGACTATAGGCATAAAGCAATGTTAAAAATAAAGTTTAAGGTTTTTAACAGTTTCATTTTTGCAAAGTTTTTGAAAAATGTTTTTGAAGCAGGAAGGAGATCTCTGGGTCATGAGTTTTCTCTGTTGATTTTTTTCCTGAGAAATTTTTTTTTTCATTCGATCAATTAACAAACACATCACAAAAATTGTAGTTAGTCAAACGTTTTGTAAAGAAGTTAATGCGTCACTAACAGCACAGAAGTATTGAAATAAAAACAGCCTGCAGTTCTTTTTAAGCTATGTGGACTTCACTACACAAAGTTAAAACAAATATGCTAAAAGTTTCCAGATTGTATTTTGCTTTTGTGTGATTATTTGACTTTGATGTATTTGTTTATTAAGTATTTTAATATGGAGGCTTTTTACTTATTTATATCAATAAGACTTGTATATATCACTTTTTAATGGCCGGAAGTTTTAACAAAAAGTATTTTTAATTTTCTGAAAGGTTTCTTTCCTCTTTACATTTTTGTAAATACTTTGTTGCATTTATGTATAAAAAATTATGTTCATTTTGCTGTTCAATTTTAAATAGAAAATCTGGAGTTACAGATTATTATGCAGTTGATGATGAACATGCTTTGCATCTAACTCGAAGGATAGTAAAGAATTTAAATAGGAAGAAAAGTCCTGATGTAAGTGGTGTTTAATATTTTTTGTATAGTATATGTTAGTTATTTGTGTTAATCTATGTAGTTAGAATACTAGGAACATTTTGTTAAAGCATTAAATTTTATTGTCTCTTAAAGTATCATCTACAAATTGCAGTTAAAATAATTAGATTTTTGAAGATGTTTTTCTCAAACATTAAAGTATATGAAGGTGATTTTCTAATTAATGTTTCCCTCACTATATAAAGTTTTACATTTTAGATGTATTTAATTCTTTGATAATACAGTTAATCTTCATAGCTATTTACTTTAAATTATTTCTAAGAATGAATTTACATAATAGATGGAACTGTTGATATGGCAGTTTTTGTGTTGCAGGTGTTTAAAAGTAGGTAATTTTTGCATTGTTCTATGATAACAGATAAAGCATTCATAATTTTCAACATATGTGAGGAATTGAAATGAATAAAGTTTAAAATTTCATAAATTACTGTTAAAAATTTTATTCTTCCCCCGATTGAAAAAAATATTTATTTAAGAATGTATTCAATAAATTGAAAAAAAAAAAGAGAAAAAGGTTTGTATGCATACTTTTTTTCAATCTTGTAGGTTAGCTTAGTGAAACCAGTTGAGCCAAAGTTTGCAATAGATGACATTTATGGAATTGTGGGGGAGAATCTCAAAAGAACATTTGATGTTCGAGAAGTAAGTAGTATGTTTTTGAGATAAATTTTGTGGTTTTGTAGAAAAATTTGAAGTTAAATGTGAACTTTTAGTTATTTTGTAATTGCAATTTCTAACTGTTAATTTATGGTGACTTAAAACTACATTTTGTCGAAAAGCGAAATAAAAAAAGTCTTTGCTAGTCTACCTAATGGAATCCGCTTAATTAATACTTCAACTCATTGTTTTTGTTTCCATTTTACGTAAAATTTTACATATTTTCATTACTTTTAGTGTTTATGTTCTCTGACACTATTAAAATTGAAATAGTTTCATCTAATGTTGTCTGCAGAATAAAAGAGCTGCTGGGGGAAACTGAGAAGAGTATTCTGGTTTTTTTTTTCAAAAAAGTTAATATTGAGTCATGCTTGACTAACGTATATATTTTTAAGCTGGTTTAAATTTTCTGATCAGCAGTACTAGCATAAAATAAAAACTTTCTCCATGCATCTTTATCATTCCTCTTTTAGAATTTTTGTAAGTCTTTTATTTAAAAAAATATACTGTTCTGCCCTTAAGTGGTTTTATAATCCTTTCAATAATTATCCTTCAAAAGGTTGTTTGGCAATTTGTTAATAGGTCTCTAACAAAAAAAAAAAAAAAACAATTACTTTTGACTGGACAGAAACCAGAAAAAAGTTTTTGTCGAAGATATTAAAAATGCTGTAACATTTTTTTTCATTTAAAGATTTGGCCAATGGTTAGTTATTTTTACTGCGTTGATGCAGTACCCAGACCTTATATATGTAGCAGAGGTGAGTTGGTACTGGAATGCACCGGAATGCTGTTCCAGAGCTCTTTTCTCTAAAACTAAATTATCTTCAGCATAAAATTGGTTGAGACTCAGGGTTTAATTATTGTTTCCAAACTGAAAAATTTTCAAAATAGTCAAACTAGAAATGGATCGGAAGCTCTTCTGCCAGTGTGGAACCAAATCCGCACTGGCGTAAGAGCTTCTCCTCTCTGCCTTCACTGTGTACTCACTATGTACTAAGAAAGGCTCTCCTTCAAGGGCTTTTCAAATTTATACAGCCGCAACTCAGTTCTGTTTTGTCAGTGCAGATGAAGTTTGGCAGTCTATTTTGTGTGTTAAGCACAAAAGTGGTATCTAAATAAGCTGAAAAAGAAAAATTTGCTTTTTAAAGTTTTGCATTTCCATATACTTGTTTCAGATGACATTTTTTTCCAGAACTTAAAAAACATATAAATTTAACATTTACAATAGTTGTAAACATTCTATATAGATACACTGTTACAAAAACCACCTGCTGACAATTATTCAATTTTGATAAAAAGAACAGATATAACTTTTGTGCTTCTCTTGGCAACATTGTTCTGCACCTCCCCCCACAAGTTCTTTCTTTTTTTTTGTCTTGTGGTATGTGCAGTTTTACAACAACAAACTTCCTATTGAAGTGTGGTTGTAAAGACTGGATAATCCAAATATGAGCATTGGATAACTACATGTTTCAGAGAAACCAAAAACTTCTTTAATGAGAGTAACTAAACTTCTTAAAAGATAAACTTAAAATCAACATAATATTAACAAATTTAGGAATAGAAAAATTAGCTTATTTATCTAATTAAAAAATTAAGCATTTTTTCCACTATAATTACCTTTATTGTATAGGTACCTTGCTAATAGTTTGTTGACTAGTATGCAGTATGGTTTCAGGAAAGGTAAATCCTGTGCTACTAATTTGTTACATTTCTATGATAAGGTAACTAAGGCTTTGGATAACAAAAAGTGTGTGGATGTTGTCTACATTGATTTTCAAAAGGCTTTTGATAAGGTGCCGCGTGTTGCTCTTCTCAGCAAATTAGCTGATATAGGAGTGGGAGGAAAATTTTTAACTTGGGTTGGAAATTGGTTGACTGGAAGGAAACAAAGAGTAGTTGTAAAGGGAAATTTTTCTAATTGGAGTGAGGTTCTGAGTGGGGTTCCTCAGGGATCAGTTTTAGGGCCCCTTTTGTTTATCATTTTTATGAATGATATTCAGGAGAATATTTCGGGAAACATGAATTGTTTTGCTGATGATGTCAAACTTATGGGGATTGTAGATAATGAGGAACAAGTAAATCAGCTGCAAGAGGATTTGGATCACATTACTAAGTGGGCAGATAAGTGGGGTATGGCAGTAAATGTTAGGAAATGTCAAGTTCTACACTTAGGTCATGGAAACAAAGGTACAAGCTAATATCTACTGGGCGCAGCTGTAAGTCGGGCAGAAAATGTTGTCGATCTGGGAGTTTTAATTAATCAGGACTTCAAATTTAGTCAGCAGTGCAGTGTAGCAAGTAATAAAGCCAACAAGATGCTGGGGTTTATCAATAAATCTATTTCAAACAAATCTAAAAAGGTTCTTCTGCCCCTGTATAGAAGTTTGGTGAGACCTCATTTGGAGTATGCTATTCAGTTTTGGTCTCCACATCTTAAGAAAGAAATTAATTTACTGGAAAGGGTTCAAAAGCGGGCTTCAAGGATGGTAAATGGACCATAATCTAATTTAGACAATAATCTAAATAGATTTAGATTATGGCTCCAGGCTTAGAATGCTTAAGATGTCTTGAGCAAAGGAGAGTCAGAGGGGACATGATCCAGTTGTTTAAATTTATCAAAATGAATGATGTTGATGGGCTAAATTTTTGTTTAGAAAGCAGGACAAGGGGACACTGTTTTAAGCTATTTAAGTCTCAGGCTAACCTAGAGGTGTGGAAAAATTACTATTTCAGTAGGGTTGTGAGTACCTGGAACAGCTTACCGGAGGAGGTTGTTATGAGTAAGGGAGTTGATAGCTTTAAGAGGGCCTTGGATCTTTATTGGGGATTGTAATTTGACTAGGACCAGCCTAGTTAGGCCTAGAGCCTGTAGCTGGTCGTCATCTTTTGTATTTGTATTTGTATTATATTATTTATTAAATGTGGAAAAAATCAATTGTTTATATTGATGCAGTTTGTTTGATGTTAGGTTATTGCTCGTATTGTGGATGGAAGTCAGTTTGATGAATTTAAAGCACTTTATGGAGATACTTTAGTCACAGGTAAGCATATTATATTTTAATTGCATTGTAATTTTTTCTCATTTTATTTATTCAGTTCGATTTTGTATTAAAACGTTTATTTTTGTTGGGCAATATCATTTAAGATGCTTTAAGATATATGTAATGATGTAAATATGGTTTCCAATACAGCATGAGACTGCGAGAATTGCTAAATTGTAAAAGAAATCCCTCCCCCCCCTCTGAAAAAAACCTGTCCGAATTTTGTCACACCTGTTAAATTGCTTGAACAACAGCAGGAAAGAATGAAAGGGGGTATAAAAAAAAACACATATCCATAACAGTTCTAAAGAGTTTAACCACATTTTCAAAACTCGGGTTTTTGCTATGTCTGACGTCCTAATAAGAATTGCCCAAAGCAATTAATTAGTATGGTATAAATTTTGTAATTGATGCAGCTCAATTGTGTAAAACTTTATGTTGCATGTTTGAGATGCTGTCCTAAACATGGTATCAGCTGTTAATTGTTGGTCATCAGACAGTATTGAGAAGTTATAAACAAAAAATATTGTGTATAGGGAAGTTCTGTAAAGAATCAGTTTGAAAAATTCAAATTGTGAAATATATCATTATTGAAAATATGCTGTACTTTTTGTTGGAATTCAGTTCAATATATTTATTTATTGATGTGTTGATATTTCTGTCAAATTTATGTATATTACTTTTTGTTTTATAACAAACATGTATATTATGATTTAATTGGAACAATTTGTATTAATGTGGGGGGAAGAAGCATTGTAGGAAGCACCTGACATTAGGTTGGTTCAAAAAAATTTTTTTTTTGCTACGGACCAAGGCGCACCCTACTTTTTTTGCATTTATGTAGAAGATCACCCTCCTAAAATTTCAGCTCCCTACTGTTAATGGAAGATGGTGTTCAAACACCCTTCATTTTTACGCTTTTTCATAATTTTCACAATTTTTGAGTTTTTCAGACTAAGGAGATCAGTTTCTTGGAAGAGATTTTTTTTTCAATTATTCTCATTTTCCATCGCATAAATATTAGTTCAACCAATGGGAAACTTTCTTAATCGTTTGAATCTATATAGCAACACCTTTGATACAATCAATTATTTAGTAGATCGCAGAATACAATGTAGATTGCAGTACTACTTGTCTACATTGCAGTACTACTTGCTATGATTTTCAAAACGTACACTTGCCAAAATAGAGTTGTGAAAGAGCTGTGCAAAATGTTTTTTATGTTTTTAAAGTAGTGGGATGCAGAGAAATTTTTTTCAAGATTTAAAGTTTTAAACTAATAGTGCTAAGAGTATCACAAGAAGCATGAATTAAATTATAAAAACTAATTGCAAAAAATAAACTATTGTAGCTAGTCTTGCATAGAACTAATCTGAAATTTAGGCAAAGATATTTACTTCATGCTTATTTTGGTCATCATATTCCCCATAAGTTCTATTCCTATTAATAACTTTAAAGTGAAAAAATGTTTGGCAAAGAATGAAACAAAAAAAAAAAAAAAGAATGTTGCACATAGAACTTAAAAAATACTCTAACACGTTTGAAACTTCAACTGTAAGCTTTTTATAAATCTATGATCACTCTTGCTGATTATAAAGAGATAATTGAGGTATTATTAGTCAATTAGGGAGCCTTTCTGAGAAAATCCAGTCTCTTATATGTCTCAAAATATTTGTGTTCCTATATAAGAAAGATATTTTTCATTTAATCATGAGCGAAAAAACCTAGGTACAACCCTTTTTACAATTTCAGCGCCTTTTTGTACAGTAAAACAAATAGATTGAACATTAATAAATGTTCCATTTGCTATTAAAACTTCTGGGAATATCTGAACTTGGAAAAAACCTTATAATAACAACTAGGACAGTTTTGTTAAAGTGCTTGTGACACCTTTCTGGTGAATTAATTAGTTTGATTTAGTTTTTCGCATCAAATTCTAGTTGAAAGAAAAGCAAGTTATTACAAGAATAAAGATTTGAAATATAACAAGTGTAGTACAGAACAATGGGATTTTTTTCAAACATGAATATTAAGGATTATTTTCTAACATTCTTCGTTCTACGCCCCAACGAATGCAAATATAATATCAATCACAGATTCAAAGAAAAAAATTAAAATAAATAAATAATGGTGAATAACGTTGCTGAGGGAAATGTTCAAATAATTCAAGAATTTAACAGATTTTTTTCAATAATGAGGACAATAAGCAGTTTCTTTTACCTGCTGTTGAAGCAAATTGAGTACTTATCTTTGCTGAGACAATAAAATATTCAATGCTAAAAGTATCTCTCTCAAAAAAAAAAAAAAAAAACTATATATAAATATACACAGAAAGTTGAATTGCATAGCAAGAAGTTTAAATATTTTGTCTTTAATTAAAAACTTCTAGCAAATTTCAGTATAACAACACTGCTCGGCACAAAATGAACTTTAACTCAACGAGTTCTGTTTTGAAGTCAGATTTCGCCTCACTCATATCAGGATCTAAACTTACAGTAAAATTTATGGACAGACAATTCATTGCTACATGAAAGTACGTTTGAGGACAAGCATGGTGGGGAGGAGGGTGTCGGTAGGAAAAGATCGTTTTTTGACCTCAAAAGCGAACAGACTTCTGTTGCTGTGAAACGCAGTCACCATGTTTGGTCATTTGCTTTGCAAGATAGAATATTAAGTGCATAATTTTCCAAAAACAAAGCAGAGTTCGTTTTTTTTTTTTTTTTTTTATTTATTTTTATTTTTTTTTTTAAGTCATGGAAAATAGTTCGCAAAAGTCATGGAAAGTCAGGGAAAGTCATGGAATTGAAAAGTCCAGGTTGAGCAGATACCCTGGATGTATCCATGTTTTGTCCATGGTCACGTAACGACGCAAGAAATCTTTTTTGTTGCGAGTAAATAGCGATAAACAGCTTTCTGAATCATCGACTCGTTGCTGTTTTTGTTCCGTCGAAAGCAATCGCGGCACCCACTTGGAAAAAACCTTTTTCATGGAGGATAGTAAATACACTTCCATATGATATCTGTGTCATCTCAGCAATCTCATGGAGCTTCACTTTACGATCTTTCATTATAATTTTTGTCACTTCACTCACATTTTTCAGCGTAACAGCTTCCACAGGTCTACCCGAGCGTTCCGTGTCATTTGTGTCGTTACGACCACGTTTAAACTCGGCAAACCACCAACAAATCGTTGCTTTTGATGGACAAGAATCCATGTAACATTTTTCAATCCATTGTTTCGCTTGCACGGTGTTTTTACCCATTAAAAAACAATGTTTAATCAGAACACGAAACTCGTTTTTTTCCATTTTTTAAACAAACTACAAAACGACTTTACTCCAACCTCGATAACTCAGCTGTTTCTGGTCCGATTGACTTAAAATTTTGACACGTTTCAAGCAAAGGTTAGTACTCTAGAAAGACCTGGTTACTGGTTTACTACGAGTGCCATTTCTGGGTTAGTCTCGGCACTTATTGATCCATGTGTTAACATGAGATGTTTCAAAGGTTTAAAAAAAATTTACAGCTTGAAAAAGTTTTTGGACTTGGGAGTCATAGAAGGCAGTCCGATATTATTGTGTTGCACCAAAACATAAGTGTAAAATTTTGAAGCTGGAGAAAATGAGTTGTTGTAGATATGTTAAATATTTTACGGAGGGGAGGGGAAAATACTCCCATGAGTCTCCTAACTTGGGAAAAGTTTTTATGATTTTGAACTTTTCACCTCTCTAGCCCTACAGAAGAATGTTAATGGTAAATATAATGCTTCCTTCCCCTCCAAATAATATCTATGAAATTGTCGAAATCTGATGAAAATAGGAGGGGAGGGGGATCGCCATTTTCAAAAAGTGGGAGACAATGGGGAAAAAAGGTGACCATATTAGGATTCAGGGGATCATTGAACATAAGAATCAGCAACAATGATAGCAAAACACCTGGATTTTGTTTTTTTGCCGCTCAACCGAAAAATGCTTGAAATTGACAAAAACAGGAGAACTATTTGAGCTTTGAGCACCGTCTTTTTATTTTAGTAGGAAGTTGAAATTTTGGCAGTATATTAGGGTGGATAAAGGTAAAAAAATGAGCCACCGCCGTGACCTCTAGGACAATTTTTTTTTTTACCATAGGTTTGTGAACCACCCTAACCTGACATGCTATCAATAAAGATAGGCTCTGTCAAGCGTGCTTTGGTATGAACAATTTATCTGTGGGTAACGCCCCGTAATAGGAATCTAATCAAATTTTGTTCTTGAAAAAAGTTGGCCAATACTTTCTAGTTTGAATAATTTTGGTTCATGAACAAGTAATTGTTTTTAAAAAAGGTTGAAACTTTAAAAAATATTTTGTTTGCTTTGAGTTTGTACACATTTGAATTCTTTCTGTTTTGTTTCCTTATTAAATATAGGATTTGGTCGTCTTTATGGTTATCCTGTTGGAATTATTGGGAATAATGGAGTCTTGTTTTCTGAATCTGCTTTAAAAGTAAGTAAAGTATTTTTACGTTTTTAATGAATATGATAACATTTTAATGTGTTTATTATAATATTTTTCTTTTTTGTTTAAATTATATAGTTAATTTTTGTATTAGCTATTATCTTTTAAAAATTATTTATTTGATGTTTATCTAAATCTCTAAACATGGTGTCGTGAAAATTTGATTGTGACAATTACCAATTTGGTTCCTAGTTTGGTAGAAACTAGAACATTTCAATGTTTTTTTGAGATTTTTTCTTTTTACCAGTTTTTTAAGAGAAATAATTGGTCAGATTCTTTCTATTTTCAATCCTTCAATTTTTTTTTTCATTTTGAAATGGGGGAGACAGGGATTTTTTTTTAGATATTTGTGCTTGTAATTCTTGTGGATTTGTTCTCCTTGTGAGAGAACTTACTTTTACTTTACATATGGGTGATTCTACAAAAATGGGCAAATTTGTGTTCCATACTGATTGCTCTTTTTGTTTTTAATTTAATAAAAAACTATTTTGGGAATATTTTTATGCGTCTTTTGTTCTATAATTTCCGTTATCAACAACGTCAATATTTAATTATTATTCATTTAAAAAAAAGGATATTAGATTGAAATGTCATCCACATGCCCTGTCCCATAGGTGCAATTTTCACAATCAATGGAATATAGATTTAAAAAAAATAAGTGATTTTTTTCTCGAGAGTTTTTTATTTATAAACATGAATGTGTGCAAGATGTAAATCACAAAAAAAGCAAAATAATATGAAAATAATATCTCTAAAAGTTAATCTAAACTTTGTCCCAGCGATTATCAGTCTTCCATATGTCTAAAAAGTATAGATATTTTTCTCTGAAATGTTTTATTCCAAAATCTGGCAACACATCTTAAAACAAAGCATGGAACTTTGTTATTCCTGGATGAGGATTAATTTTGCTGTTCTGCAATTACTTTTTGATAAAAAGCAAGCTAAACTCAACTTTCAAGGCAAGTGTTTTTTATCTTTGTCATTAACATGCCCCACAGAATGCATGTAAAATGTACATGTAAATAAATTTTGATAATGAATAATCCTAAGGCTTACATTTGTGGGTTCTAATTCGAAGTGAAGCCGAAAAATATTCAGATATGACTTTTTGAGAACACAATTACTTGTGTTTTGTCATTCACATGCCCTTTTTCTACTATCATTCACATGCCCCAATTTAAGGCACGTGGATGAATCAAAAGCCAAACTATGACAGTACAATGTTTAAAAATTATGTCTAACAGTTTACTGGTTAAAAAATTTCATTAATATACCTATTTTGTTTGTGTTATTCACATACTTACTGTGTTATATTCACATACCCATTGTGTCATCCACATGCCCTTTTTATCATTCACATATGCCTTCAAAAAAATGAAAATCCAAAAATACAATAAAATACAAACATTTAAGCTCTGCTGATATTCTATTTTAATTATGTAACTTATCAAGTGCTTTGCTGATTTTTTTCAGATTTTTAATTTTAAATTAATTTTTTGAATTCTACATGTTAGAAATATTCCCGTATTTGTAGAATCACCCATATATATACTGGCCTCAGAGACTCATTCTAAATTGGTTAATCCAAAAAAAAAAAAAAGATGGTATAAAGGTCTCTGGTTTGTTAACTCCAATGCTTGTATTATAATTGTTAGGTAATGTTAGGCAACTTTGTTTAAGATGATTAACAAATATAGTTATTTGTTTTAAATATTTCTTTAATATCATAATTGTCTTTTAAAATATATTTTTAAAACATTCCTTTGCACTGGCGGCATTCTGGTAAAAATTATTAGTCCGTTAAGCTTGCTGCTGCTCATTAGTTTCTTCATGTTATGCGCAAATTATGTAACTGTCAAGTTGTATCAGTAAACCTATTATGGAAGTTAGTAATCAAAAATAATTTTACAATTATTTTTGATTGTAGTTCAATACTGCTGTTTTGGACTTTTGCTTGTTGTTGACAAAATAGCTATTTTTTCCCCCTTGATATGCAAGCATTCAATTATTTAATTTTATTTACAGGGCACACATTTTATTGAATTATGCTGTAAAAGGAAAATCCCACTAATTTTTCTGCAAAATATTACTGGTATGAACATTTTAAGTAAATTTTGTATTTGAATATTTAATATTTTATATAAAGTTAGTAAGTATCTAATGAGTAACACTTCCATTTGAGTTTCAGATTGATTTTGTAAATTTGGAATGACTTTTAGTAGGGATCAGAGAAGTTGTAAGATTTTTTATCAATGTGTGAAAATGCACCTTACTGTTCTCTTGACTAGTAAAATTCATTTTAGAGGCTTGAAATATGCAAGTAAAGACCGTACTAGTGAAAAATTTCATACAAAAAATTTTGAAATGGAATGTAACATAGTCTATTGTATTTAAAAAATAAAACATTTAAATATTTTGAATGTTCAACTTAATTTTTTTTCCTCCATTTTCGCAATTCAAAATATTTATTGAAATTGCAAGGGGTAAAAACATGATGGACTAAATTTGTGAGGCATATTTTCAATTTTCAATGCTTGAAACATGCTTGTAGAGGAATTAAAAATAACTCTGGTAGTGATAATATATGTTTTTCATAAAAGTTAACTGCATTTACTAACTTGTTCAGTAAACAAAAATGGCAGAAAAAAAAGTAAAATATTGAATTTTTAAGTGAAGTAAGTTTATGCATTAACCTATATGTTTCAAAACTTCTAGATTTTTTTTCTGTATTTCTTATTTTTTAAAAATAATTTTTTCTCTGCTTAGTACCCTGATCAAAGTTTCATTTAACTCATACATTCAGAGCTCACTGGTAGAAGAGCTTTTAGAAGTGACAAAAGGTGACAATCAAAGTATGTACCAATATCGAGGAGAGACAACCAATAAAAGCACATTGAAAGTTTTGAGGTGTTGCTTAACAATGGTAAATGTTTTTTCTGATTTCTTAGTGAAGAAAGATCCTGCGGCAAAAACAACACCAGTGGTCATAGGTTGCATTAATGCCCTTACAAATAACTATGGAGAAACATAATTAATGACGCATGAAAGAGTATCATAACCATCTCTTTTATATAAACAGAAATACTAAGTTTATTCATGTTTTCTTAATGCATGTTGTAAATCTGTGATGGAATAATTACTCATTAAAATTCATACATATTTGTCTATCACTGGAATAAAGAATTTTATCTATGGAATCTAACCTCTATTTTAACTACACTGCTCGACATTGAAAATGCAACACCAAGAAGGAGTGGTCAAAAATTGATGAAATTTGGTAAGAAGACAGAGACAGCATGGAACAATAAGTGATATTTATTTCAAAATAAATAAGCAAAATTTAGAGCGAGGACGGCGTCGGCTCAGTAAGAAGTAGGACCACCACGGACAGCGATGCACGAAGAAACACGTCTAGTAGAGATGAGTCGGGCTCGGCCCGAGCCCGAAAGCCCGAGCCCGAACCCGAGCCCGAGACGGACTCGGGCCCTTTAACTTCAAGCAACTTTCGGGCTCGGGCGGGCTCGGGCTCGATCTCATATTAAGACAGTTTTTATACAAATACAACGTTCACGGAATAAAATATTGGGGTACTTAAAGAGCGTGAGAACAGTTTTTCTTAATGGCAGCAATAATAATAGTAATAATTCAAAAAGATAGCACCCACTTATAATATATTTGCGATTGCTATTACGATATACCATATGGCAGTGCATCCCAAGTGGAAATTAAAAATTTATATTGATGTTTGATACACTCGGGCTCGGGCCGGGTCGGGCTCAAAACAAGACAATATCACTCGGGCTCGGGCGGGCTCGGATTAAAAATTCTCGGGCTTGGGCGGGCTCGGGCCTTCAAAAGTGAGCCCGAACTCATCTCTAACGTCTAGGCATGGAGTCAATAAGCCTGCAGATGGTGTCCTGAGGGATGGCACTCCATTCCCTTTCAACCATTTGCCACAGTTCGTCCTCTGAACGATTCAGTGACAGGTTCTGCAAACGGCGTCCAATCACGTCCCACACATGTTCGATTGGTGACAAGTCAGGAGAGTATGGTGGCCAGGAAAGCATCTGTACACCTCGTAGAGCATGTTGGCTGATTCGAGCACTGTGAGGCCGGGCGTTATCCTGTTAAAAAATTGCATTTGGCAGACCCTGAAGGTAGGGGATTGCCACCGGCCGCAGTACATTATCTACATATCGTTGGGCCGTCATAGTGTCCCGAATACGAACTAGAGGTGATACCGAATTGTATGCAATAGCGCCCCAAACCATTATGCCACGTTGTCGCGCTGTGGGGCGTTCCACAGTTACTGCCGGATTCGATCTTTCCCCACGTCGACGCCACACACGTATGTGATGACTATCGCTGGACAAACAGAAGCGGGATTCATCTGAGAACACTACGGTTTTCCATTCTACCATTCACGTCGCTCTGGTCCGGCACCATTCCAAACGTTGGAGTCTGTGCTGTGAGGTCAATGGCAGTCTTCTTAGCGGGCGCCGTGATTGCAGGCCACGTGCAACCAGTCGACGGGAAATGGTTCTGGTTGACACAGGAATATCCAGGGTACCTTGCACGTGCTGCAGAATCGGCGCACAAGTGACTTGCGGATCTGCCACAGCTTGTCGGTGAATCCGTCGATCCAAGCGGTCTGACGTCACTCTGGCTGCACCTGCACCCCTCAATGTGGTTACATTTCCTCTTTCCAACCATCTCCGACACAGCCGATGCACAGTGCTTGCATCCATGTGGGTATCAGCTGCAATTTGACGTATGGACCAACCTCCCCTTCTCAGTCCGATCACCATACCCCTTGTAAAATCGTCTATATGCTGGAAGTGTCTTCGTTGAGGACGGCGTGGCATTTCCTATTATCACACGTATCCTTCGAGACAAAAACCAAATTTCTCCGATAATTAGTCTGGCAGAAAAACCAACATGAACATAGCCCACTTTTCAACTTCATTCTCTTATATCTTACTTCACGTGCGTCGGACAGCTGTGCATTTCATATCATTTGCATAACTCAGTGACGTGCGTCTACGGCAAAATTTGCATGAATTTCTGACCACTCCTTCTTGGTGTTGCATTTTCAATGTGGAGCAGTGTATATAATAAGTCTCAATTTATGCGGTTTTGATTTATTCTATGTTTTTGCGGAACGTAACCTTCGCTTAAAACAAGGGTTTACTGTATTATAATTAATTGTGATCATTAATCAGCCCTGTGGATTAATCGGGCAATTATCAACCACCAATTGATCAATAATTCCCCAATTTGCTTGTTAATTAATAATGACTTTTATTGCAATTTTAGGATTTATGGTTGGAAGAGAAGCTGAAGCAGGTGGTATTGCAAAGCATGGTGCAAAAATGGTGACTGCTGTTGCTTGTGCAAAAGTTCCCAAATTGACAGTTATAATTGGTGGCTCTTATGGTGCTGGGAACTATGGCATGTGTGGCAGAGCTTACTCGTAAGAATAATTCCTCTCTTTTTTTCTTCATGCTCAAAATAAAACTAGTAAAATGCTCTTTATCTTCTATTGTTATCCATAAAAATGTGAATATATGTAACTCCTGTTATCATATGTATTTTAGTGAAATTTGGTGTTTTTGTAAATCTGTTTGATTGAGAGATATTCTGAAATACTATATGCTATATTAATTTTTTTCATGTGTTTGTTGAGTTTTTCCATTGGGGTACAATATCATTCCATATGCTTATTTCTGTCTCATATTTTTTGTTTGATGGTTTTTCAATATTATGCAAAATTATGTTTGTTTAACTTTTATAGTAAATTGCAAATTTTAACTGCATTTGAGTTGAAAAATATTACTTTCCTGATTAAGCTCATTCATAGCAAATATATGTTTTATATATAGTCGCATGTTTTGCTTATATGGATATTTGTTAGAAGGAATGTAAAGTATTGAAATATTTAAAATGCTGAAATAACGGAAATAATGTGTTTGTTAGCTTGTGAATAATTGAATTTTATTTTAACATAAGCTCTAATGTAATCATGTATGTGTTTAATATAAAATTTCCTGAATAGTAAAATTGAATGCTTTATCCAACATCACACAAATGTTCATCCTTTTTAAAATTAAGTTAGGATTTAGATGTTAGATATTTTCATTTGAAAACCTTCAGTAATAAGACTATCAAGTATAAAAACCAGTTGCATTGAGTTTAAAATAAGACTTCTGAAATTAATCAGTTTTGTACGAAGTACTTTAATTTTATTTTGTATAGTTTTACTTTATTAATTTTGCTATTCATTTCAGACCTAGGTTTCTATACATGTGGCCAAATGCAAGAATATCTGTGATGGGTGGAGAGCAAGCTGCCAATGTCTTAGCACAAATTACTCGCGATCAAAGACAAAGAGAGGGAAAATCTGTTAGTTCTTTTTTCTTTCATTACTTTTCTGTTTAATGTTGGAGCAAAAGTGAAAATATAAGTAGGAAAATGAAAACACATATAAATGGCACTAAACTATAAAATCATTTCTATTAAAGTTCATTTTCAAAATAATTTGCACACACTTGTTTTAGAGATTATTAATATGCTTATTGTCCAAAGTATATGAGACTGCGTGCATTATTTTATGAGTTAAAATTACAATGCTGTGGGCCAATTTGCCTGCATTAAATGTATAAACATGCAGGTTGCTACTGTAAAAAAATCTTTGAAGAATTCAATATTATTTGTCTGATTAAAAGGTTCATTTACAAACAAATTTAAGAAAAAATAAAAAGGAAGTAAAACAGAAACAGTTATTATCTTGAACAGGTGAATTTTTGCTTATTGTTACAGTTTCACGGGAAATGAGGGTCGCTTACCGAAAAATAGGCCACATAAGTTTGATATATGGAAATTTGTTTTAACAGTTGGACAAGTACCCTTCAAAATGTTTCAACTATCAAAATAATCATTAAATAATACAGGGACTGTCAAAGCATTTTTTTCTCCTATCTAATCGGTATTGAATGTTAAAAATGTGACAGTAAATATGTATTTCTAATGTATAAATTATTCCTATAATATATGTTTCAAAATGCTCCTACTCTGTGGTAGCAATACACAGAAGCTAACTAGACAGCAGGAAGAAGAGCTTGATGGCTTCTGTGGAATGAATCATATTCATTTATTTCAGTTTGGTTTCGATTTCAGAAAAAAGCTTTCCATTATCTTTTCGTTTTATTTTTTTATTCATTCCACAAGAATTCTGAATTTTGTTTTGTTTTTTTATTTCTTCCGCAAAAATGATATTCTTTTCATAAAATAAAAGTCGTTGCATACGTCACAGATTATTTGAATCGCATGATGCAATCTGATTTATGATTGGTTTAAGGGCAGTTTGAGCCGGTTTTGAGATGGCGTGATTTTACCGTACTGCCTCTGTTTATATTGTTTTCTTCGTAAGTCAAATTTTAAAATGCAACGGACTTCTTCTCTGTTCCTAGTGCTTGTCGGTCAGGGGCTTTTTAGCTCTCTGAATTTTTTTGCCATTTTTCAAGCGATGGAGCTTGTTTGGATTTAGTGTGGATATGAAACAACTAATATAATGATGGGGCAAAGGTATAGGCCTAAGAAATAGTTCGCACTGTATTTTGTTTGTTGGGAACCAACTAAAAATGTGATGGTAATTTTTGCGGAAATGTGTTTACAGTTTTAATATCTTACTTGCTTCCATGTGCAACGAATTATTGTGAATTGTTTGTGTCAGCAATAA
>JAXGGA010015964.1:0-27803 GCA_038373865.1 Uloborus plumipes
TTTTCCAAGAAAGAATCGTTTTTCAAAAAACGTAAATGTATGTCTCTGACAAAAGACTTTTGAAAGTCAAGCTTATACTAGGCAAACTTTCTTTTAAAATGTTGTTTTCCAACATGAATAAATGTTTTGAGAGAAAAAAAAAATTGTTTGGAATGTATTTATTGTTCGTAAAGACTTTCAGATGTAACAAACTTTTTGACGTTTTTATACATCTAAAAAGTAAAGTTGTTTTGAATCTAAGAAAGAGGAATAAAAAAAAACATTATTCCCGCTATATTACATTAAATATTTTCCTTCTTCCTTGATTTGTTTCTCATTGATAAAAGTATCTCATTTATTTTAAAGAATAAAGAGGAACATTTTTTTCCCCAAATTTGCTATATAAAACACGAGATATAAATAAAAACAATTTTTTTTTTATTTTTTGTGGAAAACACTATTGAATTAAATATTACCAGTCCCATTTTTTGCCATTTAGTGAAATGTAAATATTGAACCAGAGGAAAATTCACAATTCTCTCAACATACTATGTGCAGGGTGTTTCAAAAATTCTTCAGCCCCAATATAGGGTACTAGCGATCTACAGTGAGAACCCAATCGAACCAAAATTTAAGACACGGTTATTTGAAGATATGCGCTGCAGATTGATGAATTTAAGCAACAAATAGTTGACGGTTATCGTTACAGTGAGAGAATTTCGAAATTTTTGAATAGCAACAGCCACTTTTTTTTTTATGCGGAATCCGATTAACGTATCCATCAGACACAAGTGGCGTTTTAACGATTGGCGAATGACGAAATCTGTTCTTGGTACATTTGAACAATGAACATCTGTCTGAAGAAACTATTTACACACTGGTTATAAGAGCTGTTTTCACCAGAAATGCTTGGTAAGTTGCATTCTGTAATTATTGATGCTCCTATTACTGCCTAATACTGTGAATTACGCTAAGTAATTCAAAGTTCAACCTCTCTCTTGTAGTCATTAGTCCTTATTTTTGAAATATTTTTGAAAACTAGGAAACACTACCATTATACATGTGAATGTGACCATTTTCTTCATACTTCAATTGTATGTCGCAAAATGTGAGTGGATGATGAGCTAAAACTGTTCAGGTAAAACTGGACTAACACTCAAGAAACTTGGAAAAAGTTTTGTCATAAGCCCCAAAAAGAGACTCGCAAACTTCAGACTAAAAACCAGAGAAGATCGCATGGCAAAACATAACATACGCATCCTTCCATCTGGTTTATGCCAAATACATGATTTGGGCCTTTTGAATGCAGAACACCTTATATGCACAAAACTTGACAAATAATCTTAGAAACATGGAGGGAAAAGTAAACTAATAGAAAGCCAGAACTTATATGAAATCTTTTAAAGACTACATTTCTTAAATGTTTCTTTGATTGCACGTTTAATTAACTTTATTTATAAGTATCTTGTGTTCCTTTATTAATTTGTTCTACTTCTCACTTTTATTACTTGTGTTTTTGCAATCGTGCATTCTCTTACGTGATACCCACGCTGTCTTAAATGTACGAATTGGTTTTCCCATTAAGTCATGTGTCACAACATTTTTTTTTAGTTTAATAAGTAGGGGGATGTAGGGAAAAGTGAAATGGTTATACATTTCCACAGTTTGCAGAGCTATTTATCAAGCAATATTTCAACAAAGTTCCTAAACACATAGTTGATTCCTGTCAAAAAGTAAATAACTTTAACGGTCAACGAAAAAATGTATACAAGTCAATTTCAAAAGTTGATACACTTATTGTAATATTCGTGTATTTTCAAAAACATTTCTTGCTTTTATAAAATGATAAAACTCTTGTAACTACTATTTTAAGTATTAATTGAGGTCAACTCATAACCAGTGCTTTACTCGTGTAGTTCATATTCGGCATGTTTTGGTTTTAAACTTTGAATGCAAGTTGTCAAGTGAACAAGAAGAAAAGTGGGCAAAGAAAATATACAGGGTGTTCCAAGTCAACCGTCATGACCTCTATTTCCTCAACCGTTCGTCCTCGATGCATACTTCCAATTGCAAATTTGCTCGAAATGAGGTAGAGAGTTAAAATATTGAAAGTTTGAAGCAAAAACATAATTCAGTCAAAAAATACGAAATCTAACTTTTTATAGGGACTCCGGGTCCCCAAACTTACATTTAGGAAAAGAATTTCCATTGAAAAATAATACTAACACAAAAAATTACATTTGTGCGATCAAAATTCGCGGAGATATTCGAGTTTTAAATACGCAGGGCCCATAAACAAATTGCCAAAAGAAAATTTTCGCCCTGCCAGAGGGATAACGAGCTGTTAGATTAGGTACGATAATGAAATTTGTTTCGTCCATGTCAGAAAACATTCGCTTCTCATTGCATTTAAAAATAAATACAGATGCTACAAGACTACAAAACATAACAAGACAAGATAAATTATTATACAATTTTATACAAAGATATTAAACACACGAAATATGTGAAATCTAAGAAGTAATATACAAAATTAAACACAGAAATTTTACATTGCTTTCTTGCAAATCAAAATAAAAATAAAAACAAAATCTGCGAAAACATTGTGTTAGAAATGAATATCATTTGTTTTAATAGATTGTAATAGCTGCTCAAAATATTTTCCTTCTACTAAAATACATAGTTGAATGCGTGATAAGAATTGTGATTGTACGTTTTGAAGCATTACTAGAGTGGCACATTTCGCTGCGCATAAAATGCGGTTCTGCAGATCGATTTTTCTCAATGAATCAATCTCGTAGACTTTACTTTTAAAAAAAAACCCAGAGGAAAAAATCAAGAGGACTAAGATCTGGAGATCGAGGGGATCATTCCAAAAGACCTCCATATCCAATGATATTATTATTAAACATACATACTGTTCCGTAGTGTACATCGTAACTTCAAGCCTTAACGAAATGCATCTAGTTAAGCCGATTTTATTCTGCATATTTCAAGCAATCACTATACAGTCGGTAAATTTACATATTCGAGAAATCAGCAAGACATTTTCATTCTTTCTTATTCAATTTTTTTTCGTATTTTAATTCCCATGTTAAATAGCTTTTACAGTTAAATATATTTTAGGAAAATAAAGACTATTTTGTTATTAAAGAACTCTGAATGGTGCGAATTTCGCGTGTATATGGTCCCCAAAATCACTTAAAATAATGTTAGTGTAAAGTGGTATAAGTCATAAAGTTTCATGTTTCATTTCTCCATGGATTTTGATCTCACAAATGTCATTTTTTTGTGTTAGTATTATTTTTCAATGGAGATTCTTTCCCTAAATATAAGTTTGAGGGCCCGCAGCCCCTATAAAAAGTTAAAGTTTTTATTTCTTAACCATTTTTTTTTTCGCTTCAAACTTTCCATATCTTAACTCTCCACCTCATTTCAAGCAATTTTGCAAATAGAAGTATGCATCTAGGATGAACGGTTGAGGAAATAGAGGTAATGCAGGTTAACTTGGAACACCCTGTATAGTTTATTTCGTTTACATATTCATTCATTTATTAAACTAGCTATATCCGCCCGGCGTTGCCCGTGCATTTAGAAAATGCAGATAAGTGAATAGCGCAGGAATAGTAGTGTGTAGGACATGTAGACTGTTTCTCTCTCTTCCCCCCCCCCACACACAACATTCCCCGTCGATAAAAAGAAACAATATATCCTAACCATGAGCCATCTGTTAAAAAATTAGTTTAAATGAGAACAGACCTCATATTAGCACATGCTAGGAAACCGTAGTCATGTGGTTATAATCATTGGTCTGAAGTTTAAAGAATATAAAAAATGCGATATAAAAAATGCAATTTAGAAAAAAAAAATTAATGTGTCATCAAAACAGCAAACTATAGCTACAAAAAAGAGATGAATTGTTATAAATCGATTTAATGAGTTGAAAATAAATGATACCAACAAATCACAATAGTAGCAACGCAATCATGAAGCAAACGCTGTATACTTGCACGACTGTTGCCAATTTGCTACAGTAAAAACCATTCCCGAAAATGAAAAACGAATTTATGACGTCAAACAGCGGATTCTGTCCGTAGAGAAACTATGACGTCACGAGAAATAATCCTAAAAACAATAGATTTTTTTTTTAATATTTCTAATTCAAAAATCGAAAATCGGGGCGCACGAATAGTAGCGTACGACATGTAGACTGGTCCCCCCCCCCACTACATTCCCCGCAGATAGAAAATACAAAAAAAATTAAGTACCTACATTAATCATTCATTATTGTTTCTGTATTTTAGTACATAGGTTGCTCTTCACTGAAGTACCTTGTGATGCACAACATTTTTTGTTTTATTATCAGGCGCAAAAAGAAACAACACAGATGGTCTTCCGACCCGTAAACATGCCACATATAATTAACCATGGGACAAACGGTGATATTCTAGATTCAAAACCACAAACTTTTAAGGATTGGCCTTGTGATTTGTTAAAGGTCAT
Organism: Uloborus plumipes; assembly: GCA_038373865.1. NCBI lineage: Eukaryota > Metazoa > Arthropoda > Arachnida > Araneae > Uloboridae > Uloborus > Uloborus plumipes. Next base: position 4,483 of record JAXGGA010015964.1, read on the forward strand.
GACAAATGCAAGACGGATAGGAAATTGAAGTCTTTTAAATTCAAACGGCATATCGGTTGGGATTATCGGGATCCTAGGAATAAGCAATCGTTTCTGACAGCTTATCACATATAAATTTCAAGGTAAGTAACGCGTTTGTTTGTAATTTACTTCACAAAAAAGTCAAATAACACTCAACGCACCGCTAGCTTACAACCTGTTTACTGCTCACCGGTAGCTGCCAGAACGTGTAGCTGTCGCTCAGCCATGGAGGTGTCAAAAAAGGCTTAGTAAAAAGGCTTAGTCAATAAGACAGTTTTTCTATTTATGTAACTGACACACATAAATGACACACATAAATTATAGCCTATGTCCGTCTCCTGGCTCTAAGCTACCTACCCACCAATTTTTAGCCATATCGGTACAGCCGTTTTTGAGTTATAAGTAGTGTAACTAACACGGCTTTCTTTTATATATATAGATTTTTTAAAATTTTTCTAATTCAAAAATCGAAAATCGGGCTTCGAGGTCTGGTGGCCAGCCCCTTTGTGCTTCCGTGTAAAAAATTCCAGGTCCCTGAGTGCGATAGATTTGGCTGGAGAGCTCGGTCAAATGGACAGACAGGCAGACAGACAGACACATTACACTTGCTTTTATTATTATAGATTACAGAGCTATTTCTTCATTTCTTGATTTATTTACATTCTTTTACTAATTAATTCACTTATTTATTCATTCATTCACTTATTCTCTTTTTCATTTTCTATTTTATTTACTCATTTGTGTTTTCTCATATATTAATTCATTTCTTCAATAATTTATTTATTCATTTATTTTTAACTGATAATTTGTTTTTTAGTTTATTAACGCACTCATTTGATAAAAATAATCTTTAGTCATTAAATAAAAAATTTTTCATTACAAAAGTATTTCATTTTCTAATTTGCCTCCCGGTTTTTTGAGGTGAAAATTTTTTACCCTTTTTAAGGTGCAAAATAACTGCCAAAAACGAAAAATAATATTTAAGCGAGAATTGTACTACAGAATACATCATTCTTTCTTTATATACAATAATTTTGAGAACAAATTTTCAATTTTTTTCTTTTAAAACAGGCAAGTTATCTTAGCTATTTCACTTTGTCCCACATTCCCCTACTTTAATAATTTACATACAACATTCAGCCATCAAACTATTTAAAAATGTGTCGATTCATCAAGTTTAATTGGATCTAGCCAGGAAAAGAATCATTTAGTTAAAAATCTATTTCTTCACATCGTCAAGTTTAATTGAATCTAGCAGAAAAAGCATCTTTTCGTTAAAAGTCTATTTCTTTCCATCGCTCAAATTTTCTGTCCTTTACTCCTATTGTTCAACTAGGACATTTGTGCTGCCTTTTTGTTTCTACATGGTATGGTCTAAAAACAACCGAACTTTTTAAGGACAGAATAAAAAAATAAACGGGGTAATATGTTTTAAAGCTGTATCAATATCTGTATATTAAAAAAAACGTAAGCTGAAAGATATTGTGAAGGGATTTTTATGACTGGCCTGCCATCAGGCCAGGACCGTCATTTCAAGTTTTTCCATGGGGGGTCAAAGGGTGCAAACTAAATGTAAATTTCATGGAAAAACAACAAAACTACGCTCACTCATATGTTAATATATTGATTTCGTAAATCCAGGGGGGGCAATTGATCCCCCTAAATGACGGACTTGGTCCAGGCGACTCCATAGCACCTACAGACTTGAAATTTGGTACAAAATTAATTGGAGCTCCGTAGATTTGCACCTTGGAAGTCATTTTTCGTCATTTCGAATTATTTTTTTAATCAATTTTTTAAGCGTAAATTTCATACTTCACCACATTGGGGGACAAAAATATCAACCCACCCCCTAATATTATATGTCGTTGGAAAAAGTTGTTTTTTCTGAAGAAGATGTTTGTTCCATTTCTCGCCAATATTTATAACAGGAGATATAAGTGATTCAAATTGATCATTTTTCGTTCTGTTTATTGCTTGTCTTTCTTGAACAAAATGTACATGTGGAGAAAATTACAACGTTAAGGAGGCACAAATAAGCAGGATAGTGCAGACACGTGTTTCTGCGTTACAAGGAACGCCTTTTTCAATGCAAAAAAAAATTACCTTATGGATTCACAGACATCCGACAAAAGCAGCCATGACACAGGGACTAAAGAATATTAACAAAACTGAAGAAAAAGTCCACTAGAAAAAGAAGAAAGAAAACTAGAGGGCTCCGCTGTCTGTTCGCTTCGCTCGCCAACACACGTTCGTCGCCTGCAGCGGCTACCTTACCGTGTTTCCTTCGAAACACGTGTCTGCAGTATCCCTGCTTATTTGTGCCTCCTTAACGCTGTAATTTTCTCTACATCAATAGCACAAAAGTATTTGCAAACTTTAAAATATACATAATTGCTTTTATCGCACATTTTCTTTACTTTTTTTAACATCTAAGAAAGGTTGTCATTATTCTTTTAGTATTTTATCTTGCTTAAATGATTTCATATGAATTACATTGCGTGCTTGAGGTAACTTTTTTTTCCTGCGAGGGAAGCGAACTGGATTTTCTGTTTTGTAACCCAAACTATTCTGGATTATCAGTGCCACCAAAGTCGGTAAGATAGCCGCTGCAGGCGACGAACGGGGGTTGGTGAGCGAAGCAAACAGGGAGCGGAGCCCTCTAGTTTGTTTTAAAAAATGGGATCTTTTAAACTCAATATAACGTTTTGAGCTGTCAACTAATTTACCCATGGAATTTTTCTTCAGTTTTTTTAATACTCTTTAGCCACTGTGTCACGGCTGCTCAACCCATTAATGCCTAGCGTCTATTTTTAGGGACGGTCCAAAAAAGGGTCTGAATGTCCCCCAAATAAACAACACTTCAACCAAATAATCGTGTTCAATTAGTACCTTGGTATTGTTTCAATTCGTTGTTAACAGATTGCAGCACATAACCATTGTAAAGTGTGTTCTGTAGCAGTTTTAATATGATCTTTATCAAAAATTACATCGTTCACAATCTCAAGAAGAAAAGCTAAGTTTTCAAAGTTATTCCCAGCTTCTCAGTTTATGTTGATTGCTGATTTTATTTCTTCTTATAAAATGTATTTTTAAATATTATATCGTAGGCAGAATACGATTTTAGTAAAAAAAGTATGTACAATCTGAGGTCTATCGTAACTTTTAAGGGACGATCTTTCCTTAATAAAAAAATTATTTTTTACATAATATTTTTTTTATTATTTTTCCTGTCCATTAAACACTGTTTGTAACTACATTGCTCAAAACAATTAGGGGAGCACATGGTTTCAACAAAATTACGTAAATATGTATACCAATAAGTAACATAAAATGAATCGTTCTTAATTCAAAGCCTACCAGGAAACGGAATAAGATAATTTTATGAACAAATTAAAGTAATGAGGCCAAAAACCAGAAAAAGAAGATAAGTCCGGAAATCGGGATGTTGCAGAAGCGTCCGTTTTATTGCCGTAACTGTTAAATTCGATAGCGCAGTAGTTTTTTTACATTTTTTTTTTCTGGAGACAAGGTTACTTGAGAAAGTCTCAACAACGTGATTTACTGGAATCCATGCCATGGCATGTTATAGGCAGGCTGGAATCCGGGTAAACACAACGTTGTGTCGCGGATGATGTTGGAGTCGTCAGAAGTATTGCAAGGCTGTGGAAACGATTCCAAGAAACAGGAAATGTTTGACATCGATCAGGGCAAAGTATGCCATGCTCCACTTCAGCAGCTGATGACCGGTATATACGGTTAACAGCCCGTCGAAACAGAATAGAGAATGCTACGCATTTGCAGTTGCTCTTGGCAATATTACGAAAAGTGTCCCCAGCCAAACAGTACGTAATGGGCTTCATGAGAGAGGGCTCTATGTACGTAGGCCAATGGTCTAAATTTTATTGACCCCACGCGACTGTGTGGCCCTGAAGAAGACGGACTGCTGAACATCGAAATCGGGAGCAACGTGGTTGGAGCCAAATGCTGTTTACAGAGGGCTTGCAATTCAGTCTGGAGAGTGACAACGGACTTATTCTGGTATGGAGGGACAGGGGCACTCGAAATAATCCCGCGTTCGTTCGTGAAAGGTCACAAAACAGACGAGCTGGTTGGGTGGAATGGGGTGGAATCAGCATAGGCGGACGTACGGGCCTGCATATCATTTTGAATGGCACTTTGACGCGCCAAAGGTATGCAGACGAGATACTGAGACCTTATGTCATCCCTCACGCTAGAGCTATTGGATATTCCTTTGTTTTTCAAAACGATATTGCTCTACCGCTGAGAGCTCGTCTGATGGAGAACATGCTTGAAACTGAAAACATACAGCGTATGGAATGGCCAGCGTGCTCTAATGACCTGAATCTAATCAATCATGTTTAGGACATGGTCGGACAATGCATTGCTGAGTGACAAAGGTCGCCTGTTACTGTCCGAGACTTGGAGATTGCATTTCTTGAGGAGTGGAACAGTACTCCCCAAATTCATGCCCATAAGCTTATCGCATCCATACCAAACAGGTGTGCAGCAGTCTTAGCTGTTCAAGGAGACCACACGCCTTATTAAAACACATGCAACATGTCTACACAGTACCTTTTTTTTCATTTTTTACATGTAACCAAAATGTTGCCCAAAATCACCTTTTTATGTTCTTTCTACATTTTCAAAGAATTCAAGATTAATTCCAAAGTTTTTAGGTCTTTTCTTCTGTATTGTGCATTGATACAAACGTACTATCTATTGTACGCCAATCCGTGACTTGCACGGTTTTCTTCACTTTTTTGCTTGCTCCTCTAATTGTTTTGATCAGTGTAGTATACAAAATATCTTTGGAAGAAAAAAAGTCAGGCATTAATGGGTTAAATGGCTGGAATATCTTCATAAAAAGCATCTTTCATTGCAGTTTTCAGTCTCAGGATCGCAAAATAGTTGCAAGGTAAAAAATAAGGCGGGTGTAGAGGACGATCGAGGACACAAATTCATTTTCTGTCCCCGAAACTGAAAACTGTAACAAAAAGAGCTTCTTACGATGAAGTTCCAGCCATTCAAGCTGCGTAACACATATGCTAAAGAACATTCCAAAAGTCTAATTTAAAATGTCTATAGACAAATTGGTGAACTGTCCAAAACATTGTATTGAACTGAATGGATGCTTTTGAAATAAATATTGCATTCAAAACATATTACTACGCTTATTTTATTTTGTCACCAAAGAATTCAGATATTTTTAGATTCTACTCTGTACATTGGATTTTCTTCGAACTAAGATCTAAATAAGTCTTCCAGAAACATCGTTTAATCATATGTTTTCAACCCATAACAGCAGTGATATTGAGAAATGCCATCTAAAATTTATTTTTAGAAAGATGGTTATAAAAAGATGCAAATGACTTGATGAACTAGAGCACATGACAAAAATTTACTCAGCTAAGTTTACAACTCGAAAGTATGAAGAATTAAATACATGTACATTGATTTAATAAATTTCAGAGAAAGTGATAAACACGTTAAGAAATTTTTTTATTTTAAAACAATTATCTATTGCTTCAGAATTTTTAATCTCTCAAATGTTCACTGTTGACAAAAAATGAAAAAAATGTAAGCATATATATTTATCAATACTCAAGTCAATAAAGAAAAAAATGTCGTTTGAAGATTACAAGATAAGTTCTTTTTTCCATAAAGTACTTTATTTGCTAACATAAATTCAAATAAAACGGAAATATGCTAATTACTTTGCAAACATACCTTTTCCATATATCAGTGTCAGGTATTAATTACATCATCTTAATTAAAATTAAACATCTTTCTCTCTATGCCTCCCAAACGTCTTTAATGAATGAATAGTTTTTAGCTGATCTTTCTTTTCGTCGTGTATGCGTTTCAATCGATAAAGTGCTCCCATACCTTTAAATATGGAAGCGTAAATTTACATTATCATTTTCCCCCTTAACAATGCTCATTTTTTGTTTTTCTCATTTTGTTTCATTTCTCATTATATTCTTCTAGTGGGAAAGACTAGTGCCTTATTTAATTAGTATGTATCGTGTGTAAAAGATTTTCCGACATTTATATGCTCTTTTTCAATTATTCGTTACCTCACTGAAGTTAAACTAGCATTGTCTGCCATGGATTTGCCCATGGTAAAAACTTCAAGGAAGCTACCTGCAAGCCCATTGCCGCTTACATTAAAGTCCAGCACAGATTTTTTTTTGCGAAACATAAAGAAGCAAGCACTAAAACAGAGGGGTGAAGCTTGATGCATAATATACATTAAATAATGGCGCTTCGGAGCACAGTTTTACAACTGCTGTGACAACCACTGACTCATTGCGAAGCTACAGCTCCATTTAATTTGATTCTGAAGTCGTATTATTGTCCGTGAATGCAAAGAACAATGGCCGCGAAGATCGTTGATCCCGCCATCAACTGTGAAGTGCGTTCTGTGATTTGTCGACAAATTGAGGCGTGCGATCCAAAAAAACGCCACGGGAAACCGTCATCTGTCATAATCCCCCCCCCTCCCTGACTTTGAGAAATCAATGTATTTACACATAAGTGGGCGTGGCTTTTGTTGTTTTTCATTAAAATCACATTGTGTTTGCACCATTTGCCCCCTCCCTGGAAAAACTTGAAATGAGGGGCCTGTTCTACCAGCCCCCAGATCCTCGATCTTTACTCCTGCAGGTGCAGGCATCCATGTCCTAATGTCCTACACACACTCACTCCTAAAAACACTGACTCAAGCCTACACTCACACACATAATCGCCTACACTCAACTATTGCAATTCGTTATTGTGAAAATCATAATTTGAATTCAAGATATCAAAGCTCACATTATTATTTTTTATAAGCAGTAGTTCTTTCTAAGGTCCTTATGATGCTTATACATCCTTAATAGACTTCTTTTTTATTTATCCTCACACTAATGCAGTACTAAAGTCTAAGGGGAAAATGCTGCTGTCAAGAAATTTACTCTTCTTTGAACGGGAAAAAATTGTCCGGATAAAGTTTCGATCCTAATCGATTTCTTTAAGGAATCTCTGTTCAAGAAAACTATTCTCCATATCTTTAAAGCTCGGGATCCTGAAAGATTTAATCGATTGAAAATAGATTTTCTCTCTTTGGTGAGAAAAAACAAAGATCTACACTGAAGCACAAGGAAAAAATAAGAATCACCGGCAGTTCTAGATTTCTTCGATCTGGTTGCGTAACAGCTGGAGTTTGAAGTTTATAAGTGAAAATATTTGATATATTAAACAGAAACGAAACAATATTTGGTACCAAGAAATATATTAATGTTTTTATGGTGGAAGTTTGAATTGCTTTTAGTTTTTCAACGATTTTAAGTAGTTATCAGTTTATATTAGAGGCGAAATCTATAAATGCTACAATATACTAAACTCTCTCAGAAATCAACGTTTTTGGTGGCATATTTTAGGAAATGTAGTGCATTATTAAGTGATCTTTTATGCACATTCATACTGTATTTGATGAACTCTCATTGCTAAACAGATAGCGAAATTTTAAAACATTTCCTTCACGCAGAATTAAAAACATAACATATTGTTCAACTAGCATCAAAGTTATTCCAAAAAGAGAAGATATTTAGTCACAAAGAATTAATAAAGTTTAAGAAATAATAGGCATAGTCTGTGTCAATGAAAGAAACAAAAAAACTCTTATCTTTATAATTTCGGAAGTTTTTTAATTTAGCATATGTTAAAATAAAGAAAGAAGAACGTTAGAAGCATATTTTTGTTTTTCCCAACCAAATCCTAACCTGTAAAAGATGGCAACCTGGCCCTATTTCTCACTTGCGATTTTCGAAAAATTTTCGATTTCTTTATCTCCGCCATGTACGCAATTTTTCGCAGCGTTTTAATCTATTATTATTTTTTAATTATTATTATTTTAATTTATTTAGTTTATTATTTGAAAGAGACAATTATTTAAGACCATATCTACTATTAAGAGAGCTTCCATTTTTGAGTTTAACAGGTTTTTGAGGCATTTGACACCGCCGTATCAATCCATTGCTTGATTTATCAGTTTTAAGTGCTCAGATAAATCTGGGCAAGTGGATTCTTGAGGAATTTTATTTAATTATGAAAAAGTTCAAATATTATCAGTTAAATTCCTGACTCGTTAGCGACATAAACTACTTGTAATTTATCATTCATGCATGTCACAATTTACTCAAAAATAATAAAAAGCAACATGACAATAATGGAAGTAAAGACATTTCCCCAGGGTGCCCGTCCCATTTATGGTGGTGGCAGGGAGGGTCCCCCGCCCCCCCACCCCCGACATTGGGAAAGTCAATGTATTACGGCATCCATCTGATGGTGCGGGCGGTGGTTTTTAACCTACTTTATTGGTAAATTTTACATTGTGTATCTAGCACCACGTTTTGTGCCCACCCCCCCACACCCACCCCCCTGGCAAAATTTCGTTCATGACACAGTCCCTGCATTTCCCAAACAAAGAAAACGTAATTAACTGAGCGCATAAAGTATCAATGAAAGTGTAGAACCAACTAGACAGACTAGTTTGGCCCCATTTTCGCTATAGTTCACAACACAGAACTAAGTACCTAAGTGCAACTCATCTTCCATAGATTCTCGCGCTTAAAACACACTATTAAGTGATAATGATGTCTAGAAACTGTGGAGTAATCATTTTTGTGAATACAATATTCGCTTCATATTACAATAGTAAACTCTAATTTCCTGCTTTAACATTCACTATCTCTAGTAATTTATTCCGTACAATAAACGAATTTTCCTCCCGCATTTAATTTAAACAAGGCTTAAAAATTAAATCATCCTTTTCCTCAGTCCTAAGTGCACTCATCTTCCGTATTTCGCTTAAACAACTATAGGAATGATGTAGAAACTGTGGAGTAATCATTTTTTGAATACAATTTCACTTCATATAAAATATAAACTAATTTCGCTTTAAATTTCTATTTCTAGAATTTATTCCGTACAATAAACGAATTTTCCTCCCGCATTTAATTTAAACAAGGCTTAAAAATTAAATCATCCTTTTCCTCAGTTGCGTGAAACATCCTAATGCAATTTTAATCTCTGTATAATGAAACAACGCAGGACTAATCTCCCAACATTATTGGATTTAGCGTCCCAAACAACTTTGTTGGTTTTACAATTCCGCGTTTTGGGAAATGATTTAGTAAACTGTAAAGGTAACGAGCAAAATAGGCGAATAAAATTAGTAGGTGAAAATTACATTATTATAAAGATAGATTCGTTGTTTACATTTCGTGAAGATAAATTAATTGGCAGTTAAGCAATGTTTTTTTAAAACTGATTTTGCTTGAATTTCTTTACAAAATTTTGCTGCCGCCTAAGCGTAATTTTAAAATTTTGTAGTAATGCATTAACAAAAATTTCATTGTATGGCATATTAGATAGTTTTAGAAGAACAAAATAAAAATTAAGCTGGAAATCATTAACCTGAAAAATGAAATTATATTAGAGATCTCATTAAATTAAATAATCTGTGATCATAGATAGAAGGCGATATTCAACTTCTTATTTCATACAGATGCTGAAAGTTTAGGATTTAATGATGAAAACTATGCAGATGAATTCCTGATTCATACTTTGAGGTTCAGAGATTTCTAGTTATCGGATCTCGTTTTTGAATCTCAAAAAGAATCATTGCTTATATAGGGTAGACAGAACAGTAAATGACCACCTAAGCAAAATTTCATTTTTAAAAAATTGTAGTAATTTTAAATACTGTAATATTTTATTCGTGATAGTTTAAATAGTTTTATTGATCTATGTAAATGCGTAAAAAAAAATGATGGAACTTGAAAGGTACCGCTTCCGGCTTTTTGGGGTGTTCGAAGGAAAAATGGCGCAAAGACCCAGTGAATGACCACCTCTGACCCAGTGAATGACCACTAATTTGACCAGTGAATGACCACCTTAAATTTTGAGTTAGAAATACTTGAAGTTGGTTTTAGATATTTTCACTTTTGTATATTTTTATATGGCATGTAGTGATCCATTACTTTTAGTGTTTATTTATGTATTACATTTCGGGTTTATTTATTTATTTATTTATTCGAACTTTCTTTTACATCGTAAAGGTAGTATTGTAATCGCGGAAAAACTTCCCCTCAATTTTCGATCTAAAATGTTTTTTTAATCACGCATTAATGAATGCTGAGTAGTTTTTTCGGCCTATTTGCACATGCATTTGTACCTACGAACGTATGGACAACAGAAAAATACATGACGGCTTTCTACGTATGTAGGTATGTATTCATGTTTTATGTATGTATCTCGCATAACTCAAAAACTGTGTGGCGTAGAAGATTGAAATTTCGCATGTGAACTTTGAGTGGGGTCTAGTTATGCGCCTAACCTTTTGGTTACATTCGAATGTTCCCAAGGGGGTCTTTTACCCCTGTTTGGGGTAAATATGTTAATTTCAATGCAGAATTAAGGGATGTTGTAATTTAGCAACATCATGCTGATAGATCGCTTTACTTCTGGTCGCCAATTTTTCGTCGCCAACTTGGCGACAAATGTAGCAAAAAATGACTTTTTTTTTCGAATTTGTTTTTAATTTGGCGCTTTCGGCGATATTGAGTGAAGTATTCACTGAATAATGTTAAAATTGTGGATATTTAAAAGATGAATACTGCAAAACAGCTCTTGCATTAGTCTGAGACAAAGTGGGGGTTGTAACTGTTTGAAGTGTTTACTTTATCACTCTGTGGCACTATTATATTGTATGTTTGTTCTTCACACACATTCCATGCAGTTTTATGCAATTTTAGATCACAGACGCTAATAAAATTACATCAATTTTCTTTACATTTGAAAGAACTACTCTCCACGTTTACCATTTCTTTATATGTGCTGGAAAATGTCTAAAATGCTACGCACAAAAGTTATTTGACCTCGTGACCCTGTCATCAAAATATTTTTTTGTAAAAACTGAGTGTATGTATGTATCAATCTATGTTTTTCTTACTTCTCCCGAAAGCCAGTGAACTGAACATCGAACCAGGTATCGAAAGATTCGTAATTTTTAAGTTCATATGTTTGGTTACTTTACATAATTGTCCGAATTTATTAAGCAGAGCTTTTCATTAAAATGTAAATTCTTAAGCACGTCTGCGTGGGCAAGAGCAAATTCGAATGGAAGAAGCAAAAGGAGAATTTGGCACAGTGCTAAATTCTCCCTCTGGTTCTTCCCTTCCAAAACCAAGCTTGCTCTAATTCTCAACCCCTATCTTTGTCAAAAATTTTCAACACAAAAGTAGCTTGCAGACGGGAATGTCAAGCACGGAAAGCGAATATCTTAGGTAGTTTTTTGACACTCGGTCCGAGGGAAAACGTCAATCTCAAAAAAAGCTCTTAGCGAGCCTCTTCTAATATAAAATGCATCGGTTCAAGAGGCCACCATGCTGACCACCGTGAAGCCCCGAAATACATTGTTGAGAATGAAATTGTTCTAGTCGTGTGCTTCACTGAAAACCCGAAGTACGCCGCCGAAGGCGGTGTGCATCAACCTGCTGCAGGCGGATTGCACGAGCCGCCTTGGTGGCAGGTAAGGTTTTAAAATCTGCCGAAATGTTTTTGAAAATATTCCAAATTTAGCGAGTTTCAGTGTAAAACGACAAAAATCTTTTACGTGATTTGTAGATAGTCGTCATGCACATGCAAACGGTTAAAATGGGTGATCAATTTCTCGACAAGTCTTTAAATTTAACTCTTTTTTAAAAAACTTCGCCAGACTTTATAAAATTATATCTCGACATTGGGCTGACGAGGGCAAATAAATCCCCCCCCCCCCAAAGATGTCTTGATATGTTCTTTCGATTGCTAACTATTTAAACTTTTTGCATTATTACACTATTCGCATGATGGTTCTCTGGGCAACCGTACCTAAATATCGAATTTTGTCTGAATGCTGGCATTACTTCTAGAGAGATGACAGTCAAAAACGTGACGAAAGGATTAAAAACAGGAAGCGAGCATATATTTTTTGAAAAACTGAAGTGACGAACAACTCAGTGGCCGTTCAGAGGGGTTGGGGGGTTGTCACTGCAAGGGGAAATTTTAACATTAGGTCCATTGGGTAAAATATCCGTGCCACGAAAAATTGGCCGTTAAGAGGGGTCTCCGCTTAGTAGAGGTGGCCGCTCTAAGAGGTTTTCTGTATGCTCAGCTGTTAATGTGCAAGATGAATTAAAGCAATAAAAACCGCAGTAGTTTTCTTTAATTTTTCAAAACAACATTAAAATCCCAGTGAATGAACAGCTGGTCATTCACTGGCTTTTCAGAGTTTTTCTGACCCAGTGAGTGACCACCCCGTAAAGCTAAAATCTACACATTCTATAAAGATTGAAACAATTAAAATCATACCCTGAATATACATACTAAATGATTCTTTTGTATAATTAAAAAAAATTAATTTATAAATACAATTAATGCGAATCAAAGTAGTTGTATACACAAAATCATCCTTATTATTTTAGAACAGAAAAAGAAATGGCGCACGGCTGTAAACATTCTACAATTTTTTACTAGAAAAATACATGACCAAAATAATCAATTAGGTATCAGATAGCTCAGGATTTGAAGGAAGAAACCCAAGTAGCACACTTCGTTTTTTAAAGGTTGTAAAATGGTTATTAACGTTGTAACAACCATTTAAAAACGTTTATAAAACGTTTAAAGGTTATTTGTGCTACCTGGGAAAGCTATTGAAGCCAATTCATCTAAAAAATAATAATTTAGAACCTTATTTTTTAAGAAATACTGCGAAGTGGTCATTCACTGGGTGGTGGTCATTCACTGGTCGGTATACCCTATTCCCCCTTATTTTTGTATTTTGTGCATTTTTAGGAGCAAAGTTCAATTGTATTTTTAAGAGTAATATCAACTTCTGCAAAATCAATCGTTTGAAAATTTCATTAATTTATTAGTCAGCATTGTAATTCTTGTTCTCTTTATCGGTAAATTATCTTCCTAAATTAACAATACACACAATCAGGGTCCGATTTGCAGCTATAATTTAAATGTATTTACTGAGATTTTTTTTTAGATATTGCATACACTTGCGTTTTTCACCTCTTTTTCGGAATATCCGAACTATTCGCTTAGCCGCGGTTACCGTGTCACCCTATTCAGCTGCACAGAATCTGCACAACTTTTTTTTTTCTTGTGCCAAAAAATAATTTTTCATGTTTGAGTTAAAGGTTTTGTTTTTTGATTTGCTCAAAAAGTAGTCTTAAGAAGCTAAATCAAACAAATTTTTCCATACGTGTTCTTCATACTGAGCTGTTTCCTACAAAATTTATTTATAACAAATCCGCCATTGCATTAGGGAGATATATTGGCTTTAAATTTCCCCATAGCCTAATCAAAAAAATATTAATATGCAAGTTCTTTGTTTAGAGTTCTTGACAAAGTTTGTTCGAAGCAAATCCGCTTTTTTATTTTTAACTTAAATTTGTAGTTAGGAATTGTTTGCCCCCGAAGTTCAAAATTTAACAAAAAATAGTTAAAAACAAAAAATGAAGTATAGGAATGAGGTGACCTCGCGGAGATTTTTTAAGTAACAAAAAATCGAATATTCCCTCATAAGTTATAGGGATGGAGAGACAAACCGATCAACAGGTGGGGAACTGACATGCACATGCACATTGCACACATTTCCCCCATCTCAAAACACTACTTTCACCGTTTTTTTTTCTTTTAGCATTTGTTTGATTACTTCATTTATTCTTTATATTTTTTTGCTTGTTTGTTTGTTTCTACCGCTATATTCTTATGTTGCATTAGAATTTGTTGTAAATCGCATATTTCCTTTCAAACAACTTTTAAGCCAGTCTTCAATTTCAGAACATCCTTTTTTATTTTCTTTAGTAATGTGTGATCATGTGTGGCACATATGCATCCCATGTTGTCATTTAAGTTCTATAAATAACTTTTTTGCTTATTATTTATTTTGCAGCAATCAATAATTACTCAATTAATAATAGGGTCATTCCGACGAAAATGGTACAAATCATGTCCGAGACTTTAGAATTTTTTTAAATCAATTTTAATAACTACCACCCATTAAGTGTATTTTTTATTGGTTCTCCATTTAATTTTGTGCCATCAATTGATTGGGTATAATCAATTTAGAAATGACCCCAAAAAAATTATCTTTGTCAGAAGAAGGAGAAAATGACGTGTCCCAGTTTCAAATTGCTAGAATTTTAAATGTGATTTAAACTGAAATGTAACAACAAAATAAATTACACTGCACAGCACAAAAGATACTTCTGACACCATTTCTGCAGATTATTACACAAATGAAAAAAAATTTCCCCCAAAAATACTATTATTTATCCATGTCTCTAGATTTTCTCTGTTTCGAATTGTCCACTCTGTTATATGTCTTTTGGAAATAAAATAAACAAATGCATTCAATCTGATATATATTTTTTTTAATATAGGTAGTATAACTGCCGTGATTAGCTTGCTACATTGAATTATGTAGTCAACAACCAGGGTGAGCCTAATTCTTTTTTTATGATAGTTAATTTGAACTGTTGGATGTCCACTCTGTAAGAGCCGATTTCATGATGAAAAAATATTGATTTTTTTCTTGAAATTGCAGACAGACTTACAGTTTTAGGCTGTTTATTCCACTTTATGCTTGTTATGGGATTCCAACTTTTCTTTGTGATTATACAGATATTTTTAAAGGCTTATTTGTCCACTCTGTTTTGTGTCCACTCTGTTAAAAAAAGTGATTAAAATATTTAAAATCCTTTCATAAATGAGTCATGTACTAGTTATTTACACTTCATTATAGACAAATAAATGGAAACTCAATTAAAAAAAAATATGATTAGTTGGTGGAAATTATTTAATTTGATAATCTTAAATAAAGAGTTTCAGACATTATTTGTACCATTTTCGTCGAAATGACCCAATAACACATTTTCTTTCATACAACCTGAGCCTAATCTTGTAAAATCATTTTCATGACTAGGGAAAAAACTGAACAACAAATAAAATTGTATTACACAGAATGTCTACTGTTTAGCTATAGATTTAAAGCGTTTGCGTAGGGACAAAGCAACTTTTTTTTTAATGTTTAATGCAACTAAAAATAAATTTAAAAAACATTTTAATCTTTTTAATCTAAAAGTTTTGTCTTACTATTTTTCTTTTTTTTTTAATGTTTGTAGTGTATAACTTAAAGCATAAATTTCTAATGCGAAAATCTTTGAAAAAAAACTAAGGTTTTTCCATTCTCTTAAAATGCTTTCTATAAGAACACGTAATTTTTCTATTTACAACCTTTTAATGGGCTGTTAGCGTCAAAAAAACGTCCTTCTTAATGATTTAAGGAGCTTTTTAGGCGCAAAAAAAATGTGTTTAAAAAAATAAAGTTGAAAATTTACATTATTCAGATTTTTTTTTATTTATGACATAGTTCAATTGTGTTGAAAAGTACTTTACTTTCCGAAAACTTGTTTTATCTTAACTAGTTTGATTTTTAGAAGGTTGAACTTAAAAGAATGTACATTAAATGGAAAACTCTTTTTTTCATGGGGATGGGGCATGATTTACTTTTAAAATACTTTGAATTTTCCGGTGTGCATTTTTATAGCAGCTTTAACAGGGAAAAAACTTCTCTTTTGCATGTTTAAAAGTTTTTCCGACAGTTTTATTGAGTTTTTTAGTTTTCCTTTTCTTGTCTTTTTTTTTTTTTATTATTGTTGTTTATTTACATCAATTTTCGGCAGTGTCATTTTGTCAAAGAAATTGTTGGAAAATGCGCTTATAAATCAGTTTACTTCATAGTCCCTGTTATACACTTCATGTAAATA
This sequence comes from Uloborus plumipes, assembly GCA_038373865.1. Classification (NCBI taxonomy): domain Eukaryota; kingdom Metazoa; phylum Arthropoda; class Arachnida; order Araneae; family Uloboridae; genus Uloborus; species Uloborus plumipes. The sequence continues at coordinate 20,391 of JAXGGA010015964.1, forward strand.
TAATAGTACAATTCTTTAACCAAAACTTTAATGAAATAATTTTGAATAGGTAATTTATGTTTTTTATGTTGTATGTAAAATAAATTTCAACTTGTTGTGAATATTTATTTAATGGTTTCAACATTGCTTGATTAAAACAGAAATGGAAGAACTTTAATCAATAGCACATTTGCTTGCATTTATGTACCCCAATAAAAATAACTTAATAAGGAACCAGTATTGAAGACATTTAATTAAATAAACACTTTGTGCCGGTTAAAAAGTTCCGATTTTTGAACCATTTGAAGTTACTTCAAGAATGTAGGCGCAAGAAAATTATTCCGAATTTTATTTCGTTGAAATGTAATTTACCTCGTTCTGTCAAGATTGACAAAGTATTTTTCGGTCGAAATTGGCTCTACTTAGAGCTTCGATTCAGGAAACTAGGAAACGATTATCTTATATTGAACGTGAACTCTACAATTTACATCTTTCTGTTTCAAATTATATTTCTGATTTTGATTCTGTTGATAGAACATCTTGGTTTAGAACCCTTCGTTTTTCGGAAAATCATCAGGTTATTTTGAAAAAGAAAATGGCTAAACTCCGTAAAAATTTGCATTCTGTTATCTCTGATAATTTACCGGTAGTTAATAAAAATGCTGCTGTTAATCTTTCCAGTGTTCCTTTAAATAGGTCTCAAATCGAGGCTCTAAAGTGCAATGATAATTTTTCTGTGGCGAGCAAATCTTCTTTTTCTAAACTTATTGCTCCTATTGAGAAGGCTTTTAAACACAGTGCTTTATCCTCCACTCAAAAAGAGTGCGTTCGGCATCTTATTGCTTCTAACGTTGACTTCAATTCTAAAATTTCTAAACCTGTGTTTGCTAATACTGTTAGTCGTAGTGTAAAGAATTTAATTTCTAATTCAGATCTGGTTGTTACCAAAGCCGACAAAGGCGGTCAAATTGTTGTTCTTGACAAATCATCTTATGTTGATAAAACTAATGATTTGATTTCTTCTGGTCCGTATTTTGAAATTTCGAAAGATTCTAACGAAAAAGAGTTAAAAACGATTTCTTCTACGGTTAAGTCGGTTCAGTCTATTCCTTTAAGTGTTAAACGCTCTGTTGCTAATTGTGCTAGATTTTATGCTTTACCCAAGGTACATAAAACTGGTATCCCTTTTAGACCGATTGTTTCCAATATCGGTACTGCTTCTTATAAACTTGCTAAATATTTAGTCTCTGTGTTTTCGTCACTTAGGATTCATAATTTATTCACCGTTAAAAATTCTGTAGATTTTGTTAAGAAAATTCATAATTTCGTTCCTAAGGATTCTTTTATGGCTTCTTTTGATGTTAAATCATTATTTACGAACGTTCCTATCGAGGGTGCATTGTTATGCCTTCAAAGGAGACTTTCAGAATTTCATTTTGCCTCTAAGGAAATTGAGGAATTAATTTTCCTTACCCGTACATGTCTTGAACAATGTTCTTTTGCTTTTAATGGACAATTTTACACTATGTCGGATGGTTTGGCTATGGGTAACCCACTAAGCCCCATTCTTAGTGATATTTATATGCATTATTTTGAGGTTGAGTTGTTCCAAAAATTACAGTTTCAATTTTACGTTAGATATGTTGACGACTGTTTTGTTCTAATGAACCATAACCAGTTCCATAATGACGATGTTTTATCCGTTTTAAATGCTATAGATCCTCATATTCAATTCTCTTGTGAGAAAGAACAGGATAATTGCATTCTCTTTCTTGATGTTTTAGTTTCTCGTACAGAATTCGGCTTTGAAACTACCGTTTATCGCAAACCTTTTGCTGTCTCGTTACCTCTTTATCGACTTTCATCTCACCCTCCTAGTCAAAAATATACTGCATTTAATTCTTTTGTTCAGCGTGCGATTAATCTTTATTCTTCACCGGAACTTCTTAAAGCAGAACTCAACTATCTTAAAGCTGTGGCTCTTGATAGAAACTATCCTCATACTTTGATTGATTCCATTTTTAAAAAACTTTCTAACAAATCCGAAACAACTGTTGTTAAGAGAACTTTCATTAGAAAGAAATTTGGTTGTTTTGCCATTCTTTCCCTCTGTGAGTTATCAGGTTGCTAAGATTCTCAAACGTTTCAATTTCCAAGTGGTTTTCTCCACTACGAATAAACTATGTTTCTCTTCCCTTAAAGATCCCATTCATCCTCTTAACAGTTGTGGTATTTATAAAATTAATTGCAATTGCAATGTCTCTTATATCGGACAAACGCGACGTGCTTTGAAATTTCGCTTAAAGGAACATCAGAATTATGTGAAAAAGCAACAATTGAATAAGTCTAGTATTGCGCAACATTGTTAGGAAAAGAATCATTCTTTCGATTTTAATTCTTTTCAAACTGTCCAAAACTGTCCCAGCCCATCAGATCATGATTTTTGGGAATCCTTCCATATTTTGATAAACAGTTCTGACTTAGTTAACGATCTCAATGCTATTCCTTATTTTGCTGCTGTTTGGCGTCCTTTTGTATAATTTTGCATTTTCCCTTTCTAATTTATTCCTCTGATTTTGCTGACATTTTCCTATTTTCTACTTGTCTTTATTTTTCTTTTTTGTTTTTTTCATTTACCGATTCGCTTTCTTTCATCTGCTCTTTTTTTGTTCTTGCGGTTAACAGTTTAACCTGGTGTTTTTTTATTATGTTAGCCTTTTGGCTTATCGTGTCTCCAATCGTATTCTTTCTTTCCATTTCGTACCTGGTAGAAAGCTTCGGTTCATTCTTTATTTTCCCACTGGATCTTTTTTTGGCTTCAATTTTTTTATTGGTGTTCAGGTAATCCGCTATGTTTGCTTTTCAAGCTGTTCGCTTCTGTTTCCGTTGCTTTTGTCGGATGTCTGTGCATCCATAAGCTCACAACTTTTTTTTTTTTTGCATTGAAAAAGGCGTTCCTTGTAGCGCCAAAACACGTGTCTGCAGTATCCCTGCTCATTTGTGCATTCGTAACGTTGTTATTTTCTGTACATCTATAGCACAAAGGTATTTGTAAATTCTATAGGTGTATGTCCGTCCAGAGTAAGTAAACTCGGAAACTACCCGACCGATTTCGCTGACATTTTAACAATAGATGTTGATTAGCCAAGAGATAGTTTATAGCCCCGTTCGGAAAAAAATTCGAGCAATCGCACCTTTTTTATAAAAATTTAATTTTATTACCCAAAGATGGTTCTTTCCAGTCGAAATAATTATCACATTCTCGATTTTAATTTTGTTGAAATTAGCAAAAAAATATCCTCTTTTAGAAGGGAGGATTTTCTACTTATTGTTTATAAAAGAAGGAAGATCCTTATTCAACGAGGTAAAATGATATCCTTTCAAGTAAGGAAAGATCAATTTTAAAATCGACACTTCAAACCATCAGCATCAGATATAGATTTTTTACGAAATAAAGTAAGCTGAGTAAATATCATGATGTTGCTATTTCTGCACAAATATAGATAAATAAAATTCTTTAATTTTTTAGGCATATCCCATAAGAGGGGATTTAAAATTTCATTTTATTATCATTTTTTTAACGTCTATTTATTATTCTTTGCAGCCTACTGTCGAACACTAAAAATATTATGCTCAATTTATAATTTAAATTTCTTTATTGTTCTTTTTAATCTATAATCGTAACCTACAATTTTAACGTTACTTAAGTACAGACTGAGGCTAAGCTGGTGTGGATTTTGAGGAACAGGCGTCCTTCTTCTAATGCGAAGTTTTGGTACATATTGTTCTTACCAGGAAAGTACGCGATCATGGAATAATGAATTTTTTTTTAATGAGTACCAATCGAAAGAGCATTGTAAAACATGTTTCTGGACGCACGCGTTTTTGCCCTCGCGCCCCCGTTATCAAAATATAAGGTCCTAAAGTCAGCTAATTTTTTTTGAAAAATCGCCAAATTTAGCGAGTTATAATGAAACTGGAAGCTGCGGCGCGATTACACTATTTGCATGCAACGGAAAACTTCCTTCCCATTTTTGGTCATCTGCAAAGCTTTTGAAAGACGGCTTTACAATAATCTTTTACTTTACCTGTACGAGTTAAAGCAGAAAGCTACTATCAAGCCTATGACATGGAAAGCAGAGAGCTTTTTAAAGAGGAAAAACAATTTTAAATAACACATCAAAATTAAATTTTATCGTACTATTTGCGATTAAAGCAGGTCCCTTGTTTAAGGGGAGTCCCCATTGTTAAGGGGCCCTTGTCAACAGGAGGTGACAACTGAACCTCCTGTTTTTTTTAAATTTTTTTTAAAGTGTTCGTACAATTCTGTAGTGGGGGGGGGGGTATATTTAGGGTTTTTAATTGCAAAAATTGCAAATATTAGTTTTTTCAAACCACTTTTCTTTTGGTGGGTCCCCTATAACTGAAAGTGAGTTCCCCTAAACATTTTTGTCAATTGCATCACTGGGTATGTAAGAATGGTCTTTCAAAAAAAAAAAAAAAAACAATGCTCAAAATTTAAAGAAAATGTGCTCAAATAAAAAAATTAAACAGGAATGAGGTGTTTTCTCTGAGATATTTCGAAAAAAAAAATGTTCGCTCGAATCGAACTTGCTCCTTCAAAAGTTATAAGTGAAGACAGGGGAAAAATTGGAAATTCGAAATTGAATGAAATATTATTCAAATCAAAAAGTCGAGTATGGGAGTGTATTGTCCTCACTGAGATCTTTCGAGTAAAAAAAAATCGAATCGGACTATGCACTCAAAAGTTATTGCGGGGGGGAGGGCAGAAAAACTGACCAATAGACAGACTGACAGGTACACAGTTTTTGCAGCTCAAAACCCAACTTTCCTATTTTAAATTTTTCTGTGTATTTAATTATTTTTATTAAGTTGTGCTTTTTCTTCGCTTGAGGGTTTTTTTTTTTTTCAGTGCATCAGGCCTTCTTTCTTGATTTTTTTTCACCCATTTTCTACTTTTACAGAGATAAAGTTTGTATTAACTTTAAGCTGAAACTTGTATTGATTTACAATTTTGTTAGTCTTTTCCTACCCGCTGAACATATAGAACTAATAAAAGTTATTCTAGTGTTTTTAAACAGTACGAAATTAACATGCAATATGTTTTACATTTACGTTACAGAGACTTTTCGCTACAGTGACCAATTTGTTTGAACGGCAGAGGTTTTTACAATGAATGCCGACTCTATTAGTATATTTTAAGAATGGAAATAATTATTTCCCTCTACCATTGATGTAATTTCCGACGTGGATATAATTTTGCAGCTATTGATATTTACTAATTCGTTTTCTTTTAAAAATTATTTATTATTTCTCGATTTCAATTTAAAAAAAAAATAAATGTTTTTGCTAAGAGTTGGCAGATAGTGAAACTTCTTGTATCGATTTTTTTTCAATAAGAACTGATATCATAATCCATGACAATTTAATTTCTACCCCAAAGATTATTTCTTTCATTTTTTGTACATGAGCTCATATTAGCTGCTTTTCATTCTTATTTAATTATCCCGAATTATTCATTTAAAAACACGTGCAATATATTTTAACGTATAATAATTAATACATACAACTTAGTTCAGTAAAAAAACTTCAAATAACTAAAATTCTAAAATGTATTGTTAGCAATCGTAAAAAGATAAAACTTTAACTTCTTTGTAAAGTTTTCGCTCCTCTGAATAAAGCTCTCTGCTTTCCACATCATAGTCTTGACCAGCATTCTTTATTTTAGCTCATACAAGTAAAGGGTTAACGTAAAACATCTTACTTTCTTTGCAAATGACCAAACATGGAAACGATGCGATGCCAAGCAAGCAGCGGAAGGGAGAATCTGGAGCTAGCTTCAATTTCTTGCCAAGTCTTCAAATTTGGCTACTTTTCGGCCGACTTTAAGACCCCTTATCTCGAAAACGAGGGGACGAGGGCACTTGATCTTTGGGTCAAAAACCATTGTCTCAAGTAATACTCTTTCTGGAATTTTTTTGGGGGTTTTTACCATTTTTTTTATACTTTTTTTCATTAATTAAACTTTAAGTCCCCGAGTACTTTTTCCTGGTTAGTAAAAAGGGAAATTTTGGTGTTTTTTTTTTTTTTTGTTCAATATACTAATTATTGTTTAGTTTTAATTTTGAAAGGATGGTTACTGTTGAATGGCCATTTTTTCAATTTTTTTGTTATTTTTTTTTCTTCTGGAAGGCAGTTTTTTTTTGGAAGCAGGTTTTCATTATTCAAGGGTAAAGAGTCCTTAACCCTTAGTTTTGGCAATGTATCCTACAGGATACATCACTTTCTACATTTTTTAATTTGAATTAGGCGCCCTCTAGGGGGCTGGTTTTAACCTATAGCATTATTCGAAACCTTCTTTTTCAACATCTGTCTTTACTGTGGCTATTTACAAACAACGCGTTCAGTATTAAAGTTTATAAGTGTTACAGTGTGTTCAGCAAAACAACATGGCGTCACGTCAATTACAGGTATGTTCTCTTTTATTTTTTAATTTCTTATTGTATTTTCATTTGTTTATAATAATTTATAGATAGTATGTATTTGTATTGTAAAATAAATACTTGATTAAATTTTAAAATAAAAAGTTTTTATTGTTATTCTTATTTGGGCTACTTTTTGTTTGGGCAAGTGTATCCCTTACAGGATACACAATTTTATAAAAAACGAATTTTTCTTGTTTCATTTTCCTTCTTTTCTCCTCAATTTTCCCCCCCCTTCCCCCCCTCTCTTCTCCCCAGGAAATTATTTTTTTTAACCTATATAATATTTATGCATTTTTTTAAAAACCGCCAAAAACTAAAATTAAAAAAAAATAATTTCAAAATATTTTTAAATTTTTTGATATTGCCCAAACTAAGGGGTTTAAAAGCGACTGGAGTTTGACCAATCCAATGGATAATTTCAATTTCAAAGAAACTTTTCTTTTCATAAAGGAGAGTTGTGGTGATTACTCGTCCTCTTATATATTTTGGATTGTGTTCCCAAAGGACTGTTTTGTTTTTTTAATTTTTTTATTCTAATTCTAATTCTAATGATTTTTTTAAATAAACAAAACCATTTGATTATATTTATTTATTTGTGAATTATTGCCCCTCTAATCTAATTTTGGTTTTTATCAGTTGATTTATGTTTTCTTACTAGTAGATGGAGCGGGGGTGGGGGGGGGTTCTTGGACTAAGAATCCGTTTGAAGTAGAATTTTAAGAAAGTGCCCCAATATTGGTAATGTGCAGTTCATATACTATTCAACGAAGATTCAGATTCTGTTGAAGACACTTCAGGATATTTTTTATAGTAATGTCACAATTTCGGCTTTTTTCTCTGTATTTATTCAAGAGGCAACTTTAGAGCGAGTCACGTGAACTCAGTTCTATTTTCGCTCAAGAAATGGTGTAAACGAGTGAGGTGTAAT